>CATNEN010000003.1:12617500-12812500 GCA_950097015.1 Macrostomum hystrix
TGCGGTCACTCGGCGTCGAGAGTTGGTGTGACATGAAGAGCTGTCAAGCGAGATTCGGCGATGTAAACGAAGACCGAGTTTTCGAGCCACATCGAGTTTTATGTACGTGAAACTGCAGCCGCCATCGATGAGGACCGACACTCGCGTAGTTCCGCCGCTAGTCGGGTTTACAGCAGTGGCAGAGAATGTGGCCATGATGGACGGTCTTATCAACTCGTCGCAGGTGGAGGAGATGCAGGAGACGGTATTGATGGTGTTATCGTTCATGGCTTTTAAGTTGGCGAATGCCGTCGGCAATGCGGTCGTCGAGTCGAGGTTGCTGTTGGCTTTCGCTGTTGAGTCGACGTGAAGAACATGCGGTGGTGGATTGAAACGCGCTCCGTGAAGTGATGTGTGGTGCAATGCTCGACACTCGCGGCATCTGTTCCGGGAGCTACAGTTTGAGGTGGCATGGCTACGCAGGCAGTTGAGGCACAGGGCCTTGCTTCGAATAACGCGGAGCCGATCATCGGGCTTCGAAATTACGTCGCATGTCTGACTGGAGTGTCCTGGCCGTTCGCAGTAGACGCAGATCGGTGCATGTGCACGTGTGTGCACGTGACCAGCACTCGGAGTGGATGAAGTTACGGAGCGGTTTGTGGCAGCGTTGATTAGACTAGCTCCGGCATAGGGGGCGAAAGCAGCTGTTGCGTAGTTGGTTTGCGAGGCACGGATGGCACGAAGCTTGTTGTCGAGGTGTCCCTGGAGCTCTTGCATTGTTGGAATTAGCGGTTGCAACGCCTTACAACGCACATCCTGGATATCTGATTGGAGCGCCGGTGGGAGCTTTGGCCACAGTGCATGCACGTAGGGATCCAGGGCAGCACTGGTTTCACCGAGGCGGGTTAGCTGGCCGACTGTGAGGCGAAGTGTGTCCGAAAATTCCTCCAGGCTCTGGTGGTCGATGTTGCAAAGCTGCGGCAACGCGAGAAGTCGCCTGAAGCAGGTGCTCTTCTGCTCCCACAGGTCGCCATAATTAGCTTGGAGAATTTGGCAGGCTTGGTTGTAGGCCCCCGGTTGACAGGCGTCCAGACCACCTAGTTTCCGGAGGGCAGCGCCAGCGAGAAGCCCGCGAAGAGCTTCAAATTTATCAACGTCTGTGTAGTTGCTGCTGTCGATGCGGTAAGTGAAAGAACTCCAAAATGCAGGGAAACTAGCTGGGTCTTCACCGTCGAAACCTTGAAGTTGAACATTGCGGAGGACGGTGTCGCCGAAGAGGGACGTCGGTCGAGGCGTCGGAGGGGCGGGCTGGGATGTGGTCTGGTTTATGTGAAGCTGTTGTACGAGCAGCTGGTTCTGCTGCATCATCTGAGCCATTGCGCCAATAAGTTGTTGTACAGCGTCCTGTTGGTTAGATACACCGAATGCGATAGAGCCGACTGGACTGGCAGGTGCGGCGAGGCCGCTGGTGGGTGCGGCGAGGCCGCTGGCAGGTGCGGCGAGGCCGCTGGTGGGTGCGGCGAGGCCGCTGGCAGGTGCGGCGAGGCCGCTGGTGGGTGCGGCGAGGCCGCTGGTGGGTGCGGCGAGGCCGCTGGCAGGTGCGGCGAGGCCGCTGGTGGGTGCGGCGAGGCCGCTGGTAGGTGCGGCGAGGCCGCTGGCAGATGCGGCGAGGCCGCTGGTGGGTGAGGCGAGGGCGCTGGCAGGTGCGGCGAGGCCGCTAGCAGGTGCGGCGAGGCCGCTGGTGGGTGCGGCGAGGCCGCTGGTGGGTGCGGCGAGGCCGCTAGCAGGTGCGGCGAGGCCGCTAGCAGGTGCGGCGAGGCCGCTAGCAGGTGCGGCGAGGCCGCTAGCAGGTGCGGCGAGGCCGCTAGCAGGTGCGGCGAGGCCGCTAGCAGGTGCGGCGAGGCCGCTGGTAGGTGCGGCGAGGCCGCTTGTAGGTGCGGCGAGGCCGCTGGCAGGAGCTGCGAGGCCGCTGGCAGATGCGGCGAGGCCGCTGGTAGTCAGGTTAGTGTATGTAGGTCTTACTCGGCTTTGAGATTTGTGACCGAGCTTTCCACGAGTGGTGCTGCGCGTCTTCATTTTTGACTTGGCTGTGTGGATACGTTAGTGCGCTCTGCTACCAATTTGTCGCTTGGGACAAAACTTCTTTGCTTGTAATTGACTTGTATATCGAATGTATTTGGTTCGAAGCTCTTGTGGGCTTAGTGCGCACTAGAAGCAACTAAAGGGGAACTGTACCGAGAAAGGCATTAGAAACATAGACAACGATTGAGTAACAAGGGGCGGGCAGGATGCGTAGTCTATGGGCTAAAAGGACGATAGAAAGCGAAACAATTAAAGTGCAGTGAAACGTACTGATTAACTAGTTGGTGAGCAAGAGAGAAAAGAGGAGAGTCGAAGGAAACGACGAGAAGGAGTTCTGGAGGAAGCATTTCCGACAACAAGAATGTCAGTTAAATGTGGCATTGTTTACGTTTTAGTAAAAGTGAGAAAACTCTTTTGACACTCCATTTTAGAGTATATACTCCATGCAATCGGTATATCGGTATTAACTATATACTACTGAGTAGTAGGTAGGTAAGTCAGTACATTTCAGGATATGTTCCATGCAACATGCATTGGAATAGTCAGCATGCTTGAAAAATTTCAAAAGTGCACTTTTTAAACTGCACTTGAAGAAACCCTAGATCGTTTCCGCCATGCGGTAAAATTATACGACATAATTCGCTTAGAATCTCAGTTGTGATCTAGATCCCGAATTAGAGAATTTCTTAAAAACAAAACGAGAATTCAAAGAACCATTAATGCTAATTTAATTAACATCAGCAGTACTTATTTCCATATTCTGGTTACTAAGGAAAACCAATTTAGACATTAACAAGGAGCTAAATTTGTTAAGCAATGATCAGGTAATAAACCCAATAGACTACGTTAAACAGCAGAAAGCTAAGTGGAAAGATGCGACGAGAAAATTTGTCAATTCTTCTCGCCATGTCTGGACCAGAGATTATCGGGCGTGAATTTAGAAGCTGCTGCTGCTGATGCTGCCGCTCGGGCGCTAATTCCACATCTGGACTAGCAGACTGGAGCAGTTGAGAGCTCGGCATCGAATTGTCACTCTCGATGACTACTATTGTGTCCTGTAGATAAGATAGAATGATTTACAAGGTCAAATTATAACATCGAGTGTGAAACTGTTATCGGCACACAAGGAGTAAAATATCTGCTCAAAAATTTTTCTGCTCTATCCGATGAAACAACTCCAAAACATCGGCATCGATCGGTCATTCGGTTTGGGATCTATCGTAGTGGGATTGGAAATTCCTCCCGTGATCTTTCCCAGGGAGAAAAATAGCGTAGTCCTTCTACAGTTGTGCTAACCAAGAGATAAGGATGGGACAAAAGGGTAACACGAGTAGGGACGGGCCAGAGGGTAAGAGTTAAAAGGGGGGGTGAGGAAATAGAGACGAACAGCTAGCCAATCAGAGACGAGGGAGAGGAAAGAGGAGTGAAGGTTAGCTGAGAAGCGTAAACAAACACTGAGAGAAGGGGGAAGCGAAAACAAAGTACTATTGACAATAAGGTCCAAAATGTTCTCACCCTCATCCTATTCTCCGATCTCGCGTACTCGCCGCTGTCCTGGTCATCGAATCGAGCCACTGGCAGCGTAGTCGGAGGCAGCGAGGGTCTCAACTCGTGGCACTGGAACTGAACCCATTTCTGCCGACCAGATCGATTTCGACTTCGTCGTTTAATTTGTTGCTGGCGTCTCTGACGGGTCGGCAACGGTCGGTCTTCAGCTGATGCGGATGTTGCAGAAGTCGTGGCTGTCTTGCCCCCGATGCTGACAGCTGACTCTCGCCTGCTGTACACATTCACCATGGCAAACTCCAACAGGGAGGCGAACACAAAACCGAGACAGACACTCATCCAAACGTCGACGGCTTTGATGTAGGACACCTTGGGTAGAGACGACTTTGAGCCCGACGCTTGAGTAGTTATGGTGAGCACTGACAAATGGACAATAGATTTTGTTAGGAAGTGAGTTCCAGAGCGTTCCTGAGCTCGATTCCGTGGCGTGGCTGCATTATTTTTCAGCCGCGGAGAGAATTCTTTGGGGGCTTGCTGTAGTAGCTTACGTGTTAAGTGTCTTGCTAAGGGACACAATTTGTTTAAGTGGAGTCAGGAATCGAACTCCTGACCTTCAAGTCGTGAGTCCGACGCTTTTTATCAAAGGATTTTTCAAATGATTATCCGGAAAGTCAGGTACTTGAATAACCAGTAATTGTTAACAAAAATACTGACCTGTGAGAAGGCCAATACTAACCCTGGCAGGTACGGCTTCAATATTTAACCAGAATGCGAACCAGCTCAAAATTACAATCAGCACTGTGGGAATGTAGATCTGCAATGCGCAAACAAAGACTTTCAGCCCTGAAATCTCCACCTTATTGACCCCCTCATTATCTACGTCATTGAAATCTCTTTGTCTTTCAAAGATTCTCTTTGTCTTTGAAGCCTCCATTCTATTCGTCTTTGAACCCTCCATTCTATCCGTCTTTGAACCTTCCATTCTCTTCGTCTTTGAACCTTCCATTCTATCCGTCTTTGAACCTTCCATTCTATCCGTCTTTGAACCCTCCATTCTATCCGTATTTGAACTCTCCATTCTATCCGTCTTTGAACCGTTCATTCTCTCCGGTCTCACCTGTATAAAGAAGTAGCCGAATTCTCTCTTCAACTCAAATGTGATCTGTAGGCACGGATAGGCGCCAGTTGTGTAATTCTGATCGCAGGTCTTCCTATGAATGCCCTGAATCTTGAACTGCGGCATCATAAGATCCTGAGGCCATTCCACAGGCTCCTTCGGCGGCTGAAGCCATTTGAATACTACAGTCTCCATGGTGTGACCGACTGCAGGTTGGTGAAATGCGCGGTTGGAGCACAGAATGAGACAGTTGAATGACGGAATGAGACAGTCGAGTGACGGAATGAGACAGTTGAACGACGGAATAAGACAGTTGAACGACGGAATGAGACAGTTGAACGACGGAATGAGACAGTTGAACGACGGAATGAGACAGTTGAACGACGGAATGAGACAGTTGAATGACGGAATGAGACAGTTGAACGACGGAATGAGACAGTTGAATGACGGAATGAGACAGTCGAGTGACGGAATGAGAGTGTGAAGAGTGTGAAAGTTGAAACAGACGAAGACAGTAGAGTGACAGACGATGGCAGTCAAGAGAAGGAGGATGGCAGTAGTGACGGAATTAGCCGTCAGACTAACTGGATGAGACAGTAAAGTGACAGAATGAGAATATCACAGTGACGTAACAAGACAAAGGAGTGACAGGAAGAACAGTAGTGTACAAATTGTGGCAGATAAATAAATTAAAATAAGACGGTAGGCTTTGATTCTTACAGCTTTCGAACATCATCGGGCAATGCTGAGTGTCCAGTGGATATTTCTTCAAATCCATGTCGCAAGCGAGTGTCATTGACAGTCTGAGGCAGGTATGAAGGTTTTTAATCAGCGCTACTGATCTTCTGCTACTATTAGAAAAATATTAGTAGACGAATATAAAACTACTAGTAGCTATGCTTATAATTATACTCACTTGATGACGTACCAAATCTGACCATTGCTCTCTAGATTCATCAGACGGTTTGGAATTGTAGCCGAATGAAAATCGGCCTTCTTTTCGTTCCTTGAATACAGGTGTTACTTTTAATGGGAGCACTCGGATTTTTATAAAAGCGCATTAACCATATCCCCACAAAATCATCATCTGCACCTACCCAGTGTACATTCAACCACGCCAAAGTTTACTCTCTACCCCAGTGAACATTCAACCACGCCGAAGTTTACTCTCTACCCCAGTGTACATTCAACCACGCCAAAGTTTACTCTCTACCCCAGTGTACATCCAACCACGCAGCTGCTTCCTTTCTACCCCCACTGTACATTGAACTAAGTTGAAGTGTATATTCCCTATCTTCGACCTTCCCGGTTTAAACCGCACCGACCTGAGAAACACATCGGGCACCCAGATTCTCTCCCAGATGTTTTCGCCAAGTTTAATCTTGCGTCTTCCTCCGGCTTGAGAGGCGTTGAATCTAAGCCGAGGATCGGTCCACTGCAGACGCAGGTACACAGTTAACGCGTAGTCCTGCCGTATTTATTCAAATGAGATTATTTTGTAGGAGCTAATAGCACGCTGATAACTCTGATCTCCTAGAATTTATGCTACGTGTGTGTCAAACAAATTTTTCGTCTTGTTATCACTTTTATTTCACTCACTCACTCTAAAATTTTCTCTCCGGCCAAGCTCATTGTGTATTAGGTTTTCACCAGACACGCGAAAAAGTCCGGATTAGGACAGGAGAGTCTGTACTGGGATGAGGACTAAATAACTGATCCCGAATTCGCATTCGATTCACCGGTGGGATTTCCAACAGACAGACGATCGTTCTCGATCTTTTTTCAGCCTCCAAATTAATTATCCAGCCCAACAAATTGAAAGTGCAGTCAGTACACGCCATGCTCTTATCTAAGCGAGCGTATATGTAGAGACGTTATATAGATTCCGGAAATTCAGCAAATCGATTAGATGCTTCTGTCCTTCGGAACCTATACATAT
This sequence comes from Macrostomum hystrix, assembly GCA_950097015.1. Classification (NCBI taxonomy): domain Eukaryota; kingdom Metazoa; phylum Platyhelminthes; family Macrostomidae; genus Macrostomum; species Macrostomum hystrix. The sequence continues at coordinate 12,624,124 of CATNEN010000003.1, forward strand.
GCTGGACTGTTCAGTAGTTCAAAGACTTGATATTTGAGGGCCAAAGGACAGGCTCCAACGACAAGCTTCATCAGACAGTCCATCGATAAATTGAACCCCCAATCTGCAACTGCTTAACTCACACTGAAAAATCTCGGTCTCACACTTATATGAGTCTCACCATTGTAGCCTCGCTGATGGAATAGAATCCTATTATGTAAATCCCTATGAAAACCTCGGTTGGTGAATCTGAAAAATTGGAAAATTGATACTTTTCAGCTCTTCAGGCGATACAAACGCAGGCAGATTCGGCTCAGCCTGCTTCTGTAAAGTAAAGTAGCAGAAATTAAGGGAGCATTGTGGCTGAGAAATCGATTTTTTGTTGAGCAGATTCGCGCTGTTATCACTGAATAGCGGGCTGGTTTGTCACCTTGTCACGCGATATATAGGCACAGCTGTTCACACTCACCACCGTCAGGACTGTTCTGTCTGGTGTAGCCAGTTAGCAAACGGTCGACAACTGATTTGCTGTCGTATTTTTTGTGGAAGGTAGAATTTAGGTAGACGATTATGATTAATTTATCGAGAGAAAATCTTATAGACATAACAGTTTTAGGACACAACTGTGCTCACGTCATGTAGTCAATGCCTTCACTGAAATGGAAAAATAGACATTTTGGGGTTGACAAGAAAGGATTTACGGACATTGTTTTCGGATTTCTTGTAATCATATCCCTGATACGAGTATCTAACAAAATTTTGTCTAAAAAAGGCCTAAAAATTCACTTGGCTGTCTCATCTCTCCCCTGTCTCATCTCTCCCCTGTCTCATCTCTCCCCTGTCTCATCTCTCCCCTGTCTCATCTCTCCCCTGTCTCATCTCTCCCCTGTCTCATCTCTCCCCTGTCTCATCTCTCCCCTGTCTCATCTCTCCCCTGTCTCATCTCTCCCCTGTCTCATCTCTCCCCTGTCTCATCTCTCCCCTGTCTCATCTCTCCCCTGTCTCATCTCTCCCCTGTCTCATCTCTCCCCTGTCTCATCTCTCCCCTGTCTTATCTCTCCCCTGTCTCATCTCTCCCCTGTCTCATCTCTCCTATGTCTCATCCCTCCCCTATCTCTGGTTTCGCAATAAGAATTTCAAATCGAATCAGCAGGTAGACTTACATTCGAGTGATGTTCTCCACATTTTCAGTGCCACTGGATGCAGTCACTAGCAACTCGACGGTCAGCAACCAAAGAATTGTCGCCTTCATTGACAAGAGAATTCTACTATATAAATTAAGCAATATTTCTGTCTTTTAAAAGCACGATTTTTACTTGTGTGTCTAGTCTCTAGTATAGAGAAAGATTTAAAGCGAAAAAACATTTTTAAACCATTGTCACCGTCTGCAACCTAAGCTTGGGCAAATACTGAATTTTAGAAATGAAAAATAATCCTTGTAGTGCAACAGAAGAAGTGTTAAATGAGCTAAAACCTGTTCGACGCCTCGTTTTTTGAAAGCATCTGGCTTTAGGGTAAATACTGTATTCTGTACCCATTGCGGAGCGAATCTACCGCTCAATTGCTTCTTTCTCAGCCTCCTCTCTCCCTTACATCAACCAATCAGAATGCAGCGCCTGTCTGTACTTCAGAAGGCTTAAAAATGGGCGGAGTAAGAAATGAGAAGCTAAGAAATAAAATTCATATTGTGGGAGAACTTCAGGTAATAATAATAAGTCTGTAAGCATGAAATCTAAATGAGCTGTAGGAAATTTCATTTCGTTGAGCAAATATGCCCAATAAGAGTGAGTATATTTATTGGCAAACATTGGCCCTCTTGCAAATCTTTTACCACCTAACTATTTCTCTCTCTCTCTCTCTCCACAAGGTTCTTTAAAAGCGGTTTTTTCTGCAAAACTAACTCAAAGTTTTTTCCGACAGACGAAATAAAAATGGGTGCCCATCTCTTGTTCTAGTTTGTTGACGTTTGCTCCGAAATAGAGGAAGGAATTTTTTTTAACGTTATTTCGCTCATTATCGTTCTAAAAATAGAACAATGAAGCTAAAATTCTACTTTCTCACTGTAAAAGAAATGTTAAAAGTTTTATCTAAAAAGTTTAGAGTTACTGTCTAACATGTTAGAGTTACTGTCTAACAGGTTAGAGTTACTCTCTAACAAGTTCGAGTTACTGTCTAACATGTTAGAGTTACGGTCTAACAGGTTAGAGCTACTGTCTAACAGGTTAGAGCTACTGTCTAACAGGTTAGAGCTACTGTCCAACAGGTTAGAGCTACTGTCTAATAGGTTAGAGCTACTGTCTAACAGGTTAGAGCTACTGTCTAACAGGTTAGAGCTACTGTCTAACAGGTTAGAGCTACTGTCTAACAGGTTAGAGCTACTGTCTAACAGGTTAGAGCTACTGTCTAACAGGTTAGAGCTACTGTCTAACAGGTTAGAGTTACTCTCTAACATGTAGATTTTCTATCTGAAAGGTTGATTTTACTATCTAACAGGTAGAAGAAACTAGCATTCTAGCTGTTGTTCCCTTTAACCAGAGAGAAAATAGGCGCAGAAGAGAAGGCGGCATTCATATCCCCACAAGAAAAATCCCCTCAAACATGCTGATTGCCTGCCAGATATCTGAACGACCTCATCGTCAAAACAGCATTCTTTGGTTAAGAAAAACAGCAAGATGTTTGGCAGCTGGTGCGCAGCCAACTTTCTCAACACCTCCCTGCCGCCATTTCCCTCCCCTGCTGGGTTCGCTGGCGCAACCAGAAACGGAGATGACAAGGGGAAGAGGGGGAGGGGATTTCGTATTTAGGCAGGGCGGTCTGAGAAGCTTCGTGCGTGTTTTTCGCCTCGAGGTATGGCGGGAGGACTTTCTGGTGGGGACGAAAGAAGCTACATGAGCTGCTTCTCAGCCACTTTTCTGGCTGGATTCTTTTTTTCCTACCGGCTTCTAGGAAATTTTTGTTCGCAGCCGAGCGCAAAAAAGAGGAAATTTTTTTTCACGCCCTAGCTTTTCCTTACTACACAGATGGGCAGCTGTGAGACTGCCCTCGGATTACTGAGTAGTGCATCTTAGTGACAGTTACTAAGGCCTAACGATGTACTTCAGCGCTTGTATTATTACAAGACGACACTCGGTGCATGTTTGCCTTAAGAGGCAGTCAAATTTCAAAACTTTGGAGTTTTAAATGAAAACTTTCAATATTCTTTAGTGTCTCATCCCCTGTACTTTAACAGGATAAAGACCAGTTAGGTGAATTATTTCAAATGCCCAATTTTTTCGTATTTCTGAAAATATTTTACCAATCATCGTGACAATCCAGAAAGTAGAATTAAAATTTTCTGCTCAATCCGATGAATCAATCTGCTTAATATTGATCCATGTGGCGGAGTTTCACAAAAATAGGTCCTTCGGTTTGGGAGCTATCGTGATGTAGGCCGGAGGTATTTGAAATACCCCCCAGTGCTTTTTCCCAGCTTTTTTAAGTCTTCAAAACCATTCTTTAAAAACTTGATCATCTCTAACTTGTCATCTCCCAAATTTTGCAACAAAAAATTGTTTACTTTTTTATACCTGTTGTCCTCATTTGCTAACGTATTTATTCGCAGAAGTGCTGTGGGCACTAGCACATCATTTATTGACACTAGACCCGCAGCCAGTGAGGAGGAAACTCCGCTCATTTCGCTGAATCATGTGCATTTCGCTTGATACTTCATTCTCAGGCAGTGTACACTCTCAGTACACTCTATATACACCCTCTGTACACCCTCTGTATACTCTATGTACTCTCTATGCACTCTCATGTACACTTTATGTACACTTTATGTACGCTCATAATTGTAGCTCTATATGTACACTCTATTGGGGATTGGTTCTGAAGGACGTAGTCTGAACGACAAGCCCCCAGCCTTCTCTCCGCTGCTGTGACCCAACCGAATGTAGCGCCGTCTCGCATTCGAGTTAATGGACCATAGCTTGAGAGACAGACGCATTATTAGGCCGCTCTGGAACTCACCCTCCAATGCCACATATAGGACATCATCCCTTCATTCACATTCCATGTTTTGATGTTTATTGTTAACTTCCTTTTTTTACAAAAAATTGATTTAGCAAAACGCATTAGTCACTACTGACACTGATCCTAGTGATCCACTGATAACTAGTAGCTTGAATTGCGAAATTAGACATTTTAATTTACTGTTCCCTGATTATGCAAATCAGATTTGATCGAGTGATTTTGATTGAGAGTGACTCTTTGATTGAGAGTGACTCTTTGATTGAGAGTGACTCTTTGATTGAGAGTGACTCTTTGATTGAGAGTGACTCTTTGATTGAGAGTGACTCTTTGATTGAGAGTGACTCTTTGATTGAGAGTGACTTTTTGATTGAGAGTGACTCTGATTGAGAGTGGCTCTTTGATTGAGAGTGACTCTTTGATTGAGAGTGACTCTTTGATTGAGAGTGACTCTGATTGAGAGTGACTCTTTGATTGAGAGTGACTCTGATTGAGAGTGGCTCTTTGATTGAGAGTGGCTCTTTGATTGAGAGTGACTCTTTGATTGAGAGTGACTCTGATTGAGAGTGACTCTTTGATTGAGAGTGACTCTTTGATTGAGAGTGACTCTTTGATTGAGAGTGACTCTTTGATTGAGAGTGACTCTTTGATTGAGAGTGACTCTTTGATTGAGAGTGACTCTTTGATTGAGAGTGACTCTGATTGAGAGTGACTCTTTGATTGAAAGTGACTTTTTGATTGAGAGTGACTCTTTGATTGAGAGTGACTCTTTGATTGAGAGTGACTCTTTGATTGAGAGTGACTCTGATTGAGAGTGACTCTTTGATTGAGAGTGACTCTGATTGAGAGTGGCTCTTTGATTGAGAGTGGCTCTTTGATTGAGAGTGACTCTTTGATTGAGAGTGACTTTTTGATTGAGAGTGACTCTGATTGAGAGTGGCTCTTTGATTGAGAGTGACTCTTTGATTGAGAGTGACTCTTTGATTGAGAGTGACTTTTTGATTGAGAGTGACTCTGATTGAGAGTGACTCTTTGATTGAGAGTGACTTTTTGATTGAGAGTGACTCTGATTGAGAGTGACTCTTTGATTGAGAGTGACTCTTTGATTGAGAGTGACTTTTTGATTGAGAGTGACTCTGATTGAGAGTGACTCTTTGATTGAGAGTGACTTTTTGATTGAGAGTGACTCTGATTGAGAGTGGCTCTTTGATTGAGAGTGACTCTGATTGAGAGTGACTCTTTGATTGAGAGTGACTCTGATTGAGAGTGGCTCTTTGATTGAGAGTGACTCTGATTGAGAGTGGCTCTTTGATTGAGAGTGACTCTTTGATTGAGAGTGACTTTTTGATTGAGAGTGACTCTGATTGAGAGTGGCTCTTTGATTGAGAGTGACTCTTTGATTGAGAGTGACTCTGATTGAGAGTGGCTCTGATTGAGAGTGACTCTGATTGAGAGTGACTCTTTGATTGAGAGTGACTTTTTGATTGAGAGTGACTCTGATTGAGAGTGGCTCTTTGATTGAGAGTGACTCTGATTGAGAGTGACTCTTTGATTGAGAGTGACTCTGATTGAGAGTGGCTCTTTGATTGAGAGTGGCTCTTTGATTGAGAGTGACTCTTTGATTGAGAGTGACTCTTTGATTGAGAGTGACTTTTTGATTGAGAGTGACTCTGATTGAGAGTGGCTCTTTGATTGAGAGTGACTCTTTGATTGAGAGTGACTCTTTGATTGAGAGTGACTCTGATTGAGAGTGAATTTTTGATTGAGAGTGACTCTGATTGAGAGTGGCTCTTTGATTGAGAGTGACTCTTTGATTGAGAGTGACTCTTTGATTGAGAGTGACTTTTTGATTGAGAGTGACTCTGATTGAGAGTGGCTCTTTGATTGAGAGTGACTCTTTGATTGAGAGTGACTCTGATTGAGAGTGACTCTGATTGAGAGTGACTCTTTGATTGAGAGTGACTCTTTGATTGAGAGTGACTTTTTGATTGAGAGTGACTCTGATTGAGAGTGACTCCGATTGAGAGTGACTCTGATATATAGAGTGATTTAAAATGCTTTTAAAGTACCTCAAAATTTGTGGTAATTTTTCCATTCAAAGCTTTCAACTCATATCCTGTTGCCTTTGCTATCACTAGCACAGTTTACTGATCAATAAAAAAGATTGAGTTCATGAATACACAATAGCCTACATCGCTCAGGATGTGGTTACTGATTGCAAAAGCCCATTTTGCTTTCGACTTTTTAACAATTTCCAGACAAAATGCAACACTCAGCCTCACTGATGGCATTGTCTTCGAACCAGAACGGAAATTTTGTACGATAAAAAACCTACATTTTGATGAAATTGGCAGTAGCACGTCGGGTTGACAAGATTCTATACAGACTTTTTCATCATGTACTGATCTGCAAATTTTAGACAAGTGGTTGGATCAAGAGGTCATTACTTAACCTTTCCTAGCCTACCTACCTTCAGTTTTTGTTTGATAATTCTATTCATCAACAGATCTCATTTCTTAAAGTAGAATTCAGTCAGTTTTATGAACGTTCTGCAAACTCTGGTTTTCCAGAATCACTTCCCGACTGCTGACTGGGCCGCTGGACCCCGGCTGCAGCCGCTGCTGTTGCGGGGGCCTGTCGACTAGTTTGAGTCCGCAGACATGCTTGAGGCACACCGCAGCCAGCTGTCTGAATCTGGAGTCGCATTTCGTCAGCACAATCAGGTTGGCCGTGTAGCTCAAAGCCTCGAGGCAGTTGATCAGGCTGGCGATGACCACTCGAGCCGATGCGGGTACATCCGGCTCCGGGTGTACGATCACTGTCGGCAGCTGGCCAACCAGGAAGCAGGCGTTCAGCAGCAGGACGCAGCGGGTCCTCCGGCTTCTATGGCGACTCCGGGAAAGTCGGCCTCGGCGATAGTTGCCGTGGCAACGGTCATAGGTAGCGGTTTCGTACTTCGGTTGTCGAACCAGAAAAATCAATCGATGCAGCAGGTAGCAGCTCAGGCCAATGAGGGCCAGCAAAGGTCCGATGTGCATCAGTGACATGGCCAGCCATCGGTAGACATTGTCGCACCAGTCTGCCGCGCTGACTGGTGTCAAATGGTTGTCATAGCAACTGTAGGCCAGACAGAAGGCTCTTGGTAGATTAACGCCAATTGCTAGCAGCCAGACGGCCATTGTGCCAACTGTGTACCGCCAGCTGCAGCGAATGAAGCATCGACATTGTGCACCGCTTCGTTGAACTACAACGCACCAGAGCAGAGTAACTGCGAGCATGATGTAGGTGCTAGCTGCACTGCAGGCATTGGCTAGCGGGTAGTAGATTCTTGCGTAGAATACCGATTTGTAAATAAACAACTCACGCCCAGTTGAGAATGGACAGACGTAGGGGCACGAGTCCAATAGATCGGAGACGAGCCAGAGGCTGAGCATGAGTACGTCTGAGCCAGCTTTAACACCCAGGAGAAAATAGAACAGCAATCTAGTGGAGATAGCGGGTGTGTGATGCATAGATATCATAAGCAAACCAGAGTATAGAGAGTCTGCTGCCTATGGCCAACTCGCTGGGAATAATGTTTAATAATTTTACTGGCAACCGAGCTCAAAGAGTATGTGAAATTGTGCATTGCGCAGCTGTTGCAACGTCCTCCACAGCAGCTAGTAGAAAGATTCGGTTAGCTTTCGGTTCTTACTTCCACCACTGGGCAGTGCTGCGCGTCTCCCTTCTAAATCAAAGGCGTGGCAGATGTTGTACACGGAGATTTGAGAAATATCGCCCACTCGCTCACCTCTTTGCCGAGCTTCACGATTCACGACAACAGTGAATGGTGACACTTTTTAGGCGGTGAACTATACAAGCCGCTGTGTGAGTTCATTTTATTTAACCATAGACAACTGCTTAGATGTCGAAATTGTCTGCCCGTTGTCTAATTTCAAAGCCCGCGTGTGCATTTTCGAGTTGGCCATAGACAGCAGTCGTGGCTTGGCGCCACAGAAAGCTCTGCAGTGTCCAATTTAAAATCCCACTGTTAACTAGATCGCAAAATGCTATGGTATCTATGGCCTCACCAAAGTCCCTGAACTCGATTAGGCAGCTGTTACCCGATATTCATTTCGGGTATTCATCTTGGAGTGTACACTAACTGACGATGAGTAAGTCAGAGCAGATGTACGTGTGTGCTCTGGAGTCGCTGCATGGCTGCAGGTCTATACTGTCACCAAATAATGCCCCAGTACCTACAGACCTCCTACAGATATTATTATTATAATTAGATCAGTATTATTATTACCTGGTTGAGATTAATAGTCTGAGTAGCAGCAGCCAGAGCAAAATTTCGGCTAAGATGGACCCGCTGGCTACCGCCGGTGTCACCACCAGCACAATGGCCTGGTAGGCCAGTGGTCTGGAAATATCATCGAAGCTGTTGTTGGTCCTCAGGCAGGCCAGGTCCTCCGACAGGTTGTCCTGATCTGTCAGCTGGAATGGCGCGCCGCTGAAGTGCCAAGTGAGATCGTCGAGAAACACGCTGCTGCTACTGACGAGCTTGAGTTTCGATTGAGTCATATCGGCGAACTTGCTGCTTCTCTCTGCTCCGAGAAATCAGTCCTATAGTTGAACACGCGAGCAAATTAATTCTTTGCTGATCCTTATCAAGCCACAGTTGGCCTTGGCTTATTTTTATTTGCCTCCAGTCTCAATACTGGCTTCTGCATCCGAAGCATCAGAGCTACTGCTTAGTGACCAAAGCGTTATCGCAATTGCATTTCTGCCACTGTAGATAAGATTGCTTCGTCTATGCGAATTGTGAGCTTGTCTCCAAGGAAGGAAGTTGGAGTTTATTTATACCTCATTGTAAATGCAATTTATGAAACTTGCTTCCCCTCTGCTACACAATGTTAGTCCCTGATTAATCTTGTTTTAGTTTTGTTATTTTCTATAAAATATGCAAATAAAAGCAGCTGATACTTCCTCAAGTCTTTTATGCCGCTCACATTCTTCTCTCTTTCCGTATCTGAAATCTGGACTATCCGCAATCACCTCCCTCTGCGTTCCTTCTCTTCTCTCTTCCCTGTCTCTCGCTTTTCTCTTCCCACTCTCTTCTCTCTCTCTTCCCTCTCTTCTCTCTCTCTCTTCCCTCTCTTCTCTCTCTCTTCCCTCTCTTCTCTCTCTCTTCCCTCTCTTCTCTCTCTTCCCTCTCTTCCCTCTCTCTTCCCTCTCTTCTCTCTCTCTTACCTCTCTTCTCTCTCTCTTCCCTCTCTTCCCTCTCTCTTCCCTCTCTTCTCTCTCTCTTACCTCTCTTCCCTCTCTCTTCCCTCTCTTCTCTCTCTCTTCCCTCTCTTCTCTCTCTCTTCCCTCTCTTCCCTCTCTCTTCCCTCTCTTCTCTCTCTCTTACCTCTCTTCCCTCTCTTTTCCCTCTCTTCTCTCTCTCTTCCCTCTCTTCCCTCTCTCTTCCCTCTCTTCTCTCTCTCTTCCCTCTCTTCTCTCTCTTCCCTCTCTTCTCTCTCTTCCCTCTCTTCCCTCTCTCTTCCCTCTCTTCTCTCTCTCTTACCTCTCTTCTCTCTCTCTTCCCTCTCTTCCCTCTCTCTTCCCTCTCTTCTCTCTCTCTTACCTCTCTTCCCTCTCTCTTCCCTCTCTTCTCTCTCTCTTCCCTCTCTTCTCTCTCTCTTCCCTCTCTTCCCTCTCTCTTCCCTCTCTTCTCTCTCTTCCCTCTCTTCCCTCTCTCTTCCCTCTCTTCTCTCTCTCTTCCCTCTCTTCCCTCTCTCTTCCCTCTCTTCTCTCTCTCTTCCCTCTCTTCCCTCTCTCTTCCCTCTCTTCTCTCTCTCTTACCTCTCTTCCCTCTCTCTTCCCTCTCTTCTCTCTCTCTTCCCTCTCTCTTCCCTCTCTTCTCTCTCTCTTCCCTCTCTTCTCTCTCTCTTCCCTCTCTTCTCTCTTCCCTCTCTTCCCTCTCTCTTCCCTCTCTTCTCTCTCTCTTCCCTCTCTTCCCTCTCTCTTCCCTCTCTTCTCTCTCTCTTCCCTCTCTTCTCTCTCTCTTCCCTCTCTTCCCTCTCTTTCCTCTCTCTTCCCTCTCTTCTCTCTCTCTTCCCTCTCTTCCCTCTCTCTTCCCTCTCTTCTCTCTCTCTTCCCTCTCTTCTCTCTCTCTTCCCTCTCTTCCCTCTCTCTTCTCTCTCTTCCCTCTCTTCCCTCTCTCTTCCCTCTCTTCTCTCTCTCTTCCCTCTCTTCTCTCTCTCTTCCCTCTCTTCCCTCTCTCTTCCCTCTCTTCTCTCTCTCTTCCCTCTCTTCCCTCTCTCTTCCCTCTCTTCTCTCTCTCTTCCCTCTCTTCTCTCTCTCTTCCCTCTCTTCCCTCTCTTTCCTCTCTCTTCCCTCTCTTCTCTCTCTCTTCCCTCTCTTCTCTCTCTCTTCCCTCTCTTCTCTCTCTCTTCCCTCTCTTCTCTCTCTCTTCCCTCTCTTCACTCTCTCTTCCCTCTCTTCTCTCTCTCTTTCCTCTCTTCTCTCTCTCTTCTAATGGCTAGAGCGCTAGGCTAGACTCTACTGATGAGCTCCAATAAGAGCGAAACGCGTCTGGAGTTGCCTTGGTTCGAATCCTGATTTCAATTTTTTCGATACATATCGGAATCGATTCCAACATTAGATTTTTGAAATTCAATGGGCAGTGTCCTCTCTCCTCTCTCTCGCTCTCTCTCCCTCTCTCCCTCTCTCTCCCTCTCTCTCTTCTCTCTCTCTTCCCTCTCTTCACTCTCTCTTCCCTCTCTTCTCTCTCTTCCCACTCTTCTCTCTTTTTTCTTCCGTCTCTCTTCCCTCTCTTCTCTCTTCTCTCTTCCCTCTTCCTCATCTCTCATTTCTTTTCTCTCTCATCTCTCTTTTGTCGCTGTGAATTTCTTCACTTCGCGTCATAAAAAGTCTTGCATTTTTCTTGTCCTCTTCAAGCTCAACGTCTTTACTGTCGGCCTGACCATAGACTCTGGGCTGCCACATGCGCTCCTGCCCTCGTACAGGTTTGTGAAAACAATAAATTGATTAAAAGCAGACAGTCAAATGATATCTCTAGGCAAGTACAGCGAATGTGAAGCTCCGTAAACAGTGCAGAGTTCTTATTAAATAGAGCAAATCACAGCAAACAACATCCAATAACTGTTCACTGGGTAGAAAGTAGCAATGCTATCAAAACGCAGCTTTGATTTCTCCTAGGAGGATGCCTTACATCCTCAGATCTCCAAGGATCATTTGACTCGTTTTTCAAGTGCAATATATTTCCAAACAAATTGGCTAATGATTTTCAATCTGCGTGTCTTGTAGGTGAAACATGATGAAACACGATGCAGTCTAAATGTCTCTTTGAAGCGTTTGATCCAAACCTGCGTGTCTGTGCTGCGTTGCTATAATAGTGCATTGGTGTCGACGGATTCTTTGACTTGTTTTCTGAAAATATGCACTTCTGTTATTGCTGACACATTTTAGGGATGTCATTTTTCGTCGCTTCATTTTTTTAAATATCCTGTTTATTGTCTCTCCAAATTATTTAAGGCCATGAAAGTTTCAGGTAAGCATGCAACACCTCAATAGCACCTGACTTACTTAGGACACATTTTGATACCTCGTTTATTAATTAGGCCAATTAATTAACAGCCAATCGCTAATTCAGACACACCTTTAAGATCTCGCTAATAAGGAGCACAGAGAGACGCCACATGAATTAAGAAACACTTTAGCACCTTTATCTCTCTCTCTCTTCCCTCTAGATAAAATAAGGGCTGACAGGCATTAAAACTCAATTTAACACATGACGGTTAAATACAAACCTCGATAACGAAATGACTAATTAGTACAGTCAAATTTTAAGGAATTACTATTTAATAACATCATACTAAGAATAAATGTAAAGACACGTGACTTTTAGATAAGCTTTCCTTGCACCTAAAGCTGCTACACCTGAGTTTTCACTTGAAATACTTTAATTGGCTATAGCTTCAAACTCCTCATCTCTCAAAGATGTGAAATAAGGCGAGGTTTAAAGGTTCGGTTTTAGAATCAATATTTTATCAAACTGTAAAAAAGTAGAATCAACATTAGCAGGAGTAGAAATTTGAGTGTAGTTACCGCCCCAGTCCACGGACTGAACAGATGTACACAGCCTATGGACAACTGGGCTAGGTATAGGGATTGATATTTCCCAAAACCCCATCAATCCAGGGAAGTCCTAATCCCGGGATTGTAGTCCGTCCTGTATCCTGGGAAATACAAGACTGTGTAATTTGACTTTGACTAGTTTGACCATTGAACGAATACAAAATAAACAATTAAATATGTGCAAAATTTAAGGAAGAATTAACTATCATGAGGAAAAGACAATTGTCCTTATGTTGTATGCGTTCTTATAACGAAGTTATTGGTGTGATTTTATCCAATTTTCATAGAGAAAGTCGAAACTATTCCCGGGATTATGAGTCAAGAATCCCAAGTTCCTCAATCCCGGGGAGAACAGCATTCCAGAAAACTCTGATCCCAGGCTTATTGTGGATTATCATGCACTATTTTTCTCATGCGTCTTAGATACACAACCACCTGTTCAAGCAGAGGGCACTAAAAATCCTTGATTCCGCCGTGGTTACAAAGCTAATTAGGCATATTGTTCAACAGCACCACATGCCTAAATGAATACTTGTGAGTGATCATTGGCAACAAGCAGTTAGGCAAGTATCATGTCAGCACTCAAACTACTCCTAGTCAAGTTAGGAGCTCAAAATGCACTTTAGCATAGAGAAACGCACATTAAACTGCAATAACATGTCGAAACGGCAGCGAATAGCAGCAACAGTACACACACTGCATTATCGAATAATGCAACAATTAAGTTCTCATGCGCATTTCAACAAGCTAACTGGCTTAAGCCCGATCTGGGCCTTCAATTCTCCACGCCTAGTTAGGCCATTTCCTGTACTCCGAGTCCAAATCGCCCAGCCTATATATAAAACGGTTATAAAATTAGCCCCATGCAAAATACGCTCTCTATTAACATATTTATTAGTCACGTTGTGTCGTGCAGTTGAGGCTCTGTATAGCAACACCTGTAAACAAAATGTTCGCTGTGACCTTTTGCGTCATATTATCTTCTTTAATGTCGGCAGCATCAGCAACCACAACCACACCTCTAGATGCGATGTCAAATGTGACAAACTTACCTACCGTTGCTATGGAAACCACTGCTCGGCAACAGACAGCGTCGCCGCAGCCGCTGCACAAGCTGGACAACATGAGCTTGACGGAGTTCGTCAGCCAGCTGGTGGATCCAAAGCGCTACGACAATCTGTTCAGGCCCGTGCCAGCCAAAGGCAGCGGTCCCACCAGCGTCCGGGTGAGCATGAAGATTGACAGCTTCGGGCCTGTGAACATGATCAACATGGAGTTCGCTGTTGAGCTCATCCTGCTCATGCGCTGGACCGACCCCCGACTGTGCTACACTGGCCACTCCGGGGTCCTGGTGCTCAGCCAGATCGCTGAAGCGGTCTGGAAGCCGGGCGTGTTCTTCAAGAACGCCAAGGACGTTGTTCGGCACGACCTTCCATCCAGGAACTTCCTGCTGTGGCTATGGCCCAACGGCACCCTGCAGTACAACCAGAAGCTCAACATGCGCTTCCACTGCCACATGGACGTGCGAGACTTCCCGTTCGACACGCAGACCTGCGACATGGACATCAGCGTGTTCGAGATGCACACGGGAGACCAGGTGCTGGAGTGGTCCGACTACCTGGCAGCTGAGAGCATGTCCAGCAAGGACTCGTCCTCGCTGAGCCAGTTCTTCGCGCCCGTAGTCAGCTTCGGCAGCGGCAACGCCTTCTCAGATGTCACTCAAAGGAACTTTAGCTACTTATCGGCTAGTTTTGAGCTCAAGCGAAAGCACTCGTATTATATGCTCTACAACTACCTGCCATCGACTTTCATTGTGTTGGCCACCTGGTCATCTTTCGCCATCGATCACAAGTCACCGCCTGCTAGAGTGTCTCTGTCCACCGTCTGTTTCCTGGCCCAGATAACTCAGAGTCTAGCGCTGGAAGCTAAACTGCCGAGAGTGTCCTACGTCACAACGCTGGGTATCTGGCATATTGGCTGCATTGTGTTTGTCTACCTTTCTCTGCTGGAGTACATGGTAATTAACCTGCTGAGAATTAGAAAGGAACGAAGAAGAAAGCGACTGCAAGCTTTGGCAGCGAAACGATCAAGGACTACTTCCAGGGATGTGCCGCAACTGCTAGGCAGTCAGCAACAGCAACTGCAGCAGCAGCAGCAGCAGCAGCAGCTTCTACTGCAGCAGGACTCGATGCTAAGAGAGACACTGACTAAGCTATTTAAGAGGAAGAAGTCAAACTGGAGGCTTACCCCTGCTAGGTTAGACCTGATCTGTCTGTTCCTGTACCCCGCCCTGTTTGGCATCTTCAACATTGTCTATTGGTCCTATTGTGTACCTAGAAGTGCTCTTAGTTGAGAAGAAGTAGCAGATGAACTGAGTGACAGATGAACTGAGTGACAGATGAACTGAGTGACAGATGAACTGAGTGACATATGAACTGAGTGACAGATGAACTGAGTGACAGATGAAATGAGTGACAGACGATGGACTGAGAGATAAACCGAGCTGAATAATTTCTTTGGCCCACTAAAATTCAGTGTCATTTTAACTTGGTGTTTTTATGTTAGCTTTTTAACTTAACAGACTTCTGTCTCAGGAGGCTTACTAATTAATTTATAACGCTTCACATGTTTTTCTCGGCAAAACACCAGCAAAGTCTTCAAAGGCGCAGATTCCGTTCAAAGGAAAGTTATTATTGGCTCATTTGTAGTTTCTGTGCTAATTTTTTTCCTAAATCAGTTCACTATTCCAGTTGATTTAACAAAGGCTATTGTCTGTTACTAGAAATATCTCCTGATACTTAGTGTTCTCTATAAAGGTATCGGATATTGCAGTCTATACATAATCCACTACTAATCCTTTACAAAGCTTATTTCTTAGGGCTTACCTGCCCGAGTCTTTATACTAAACCTTCGGCTGCTCATCCTGCTTAGGGGTTTAATATTTCATGTTTAAGCTATTTATTATAATGCATCTGAATACCAATATGCTTAGTCTTCCATTCTTATGGGAGGATATTTATCAAAGATTCACTTGACTAAATTTATAGTTGGTAAACTAATTATGTTAGCGAATTTCGGTGAAACAACCAATTGTAATAAATACAATCTCTTCCGCTAGTTAATTTATGCAATTAGATTCTGCAAGTGTGTTGTCTAATTAACCTGTGCAGAGAAACACACGTGTTAAGCAACTAGACCAGATTTAAGAGCTAAGGAAGTTACCGATGACTAATTTGATTTGCTTGCATGGGCAATAGGACATGGGCAATGAAAAGTACAAAGTTTAAAAGTGTAGACAAACAGAAAGAGTCGAAAAAATGTTTGTCATAAATCTTAACTGGCCCATCCATCTCATAGAAGGAACTGAATAATGTTTGTCTTTTGCATAGGCTAACAAGTTGTCAGTTAAGCCCAACTTAAAAGTCTGAAACAGAGAGAAAGAAAGTAAATCAACAAAGCTATGCTTTCTTTCGGCACTAAACAGTTAGCAATGGGACTGCTGGAAGTTGACACAGAAGAACACAAAAACACAGAAGAAACGGACGATAAGCAAGGAAAAACTGTTTTATTTTCTAATATAAGCAATTTATATTTATTCGATATCATCACCGCCATTCGAAATTTATCGACTATTCAATTAAAGTACAGCCTTTTCGACATAGCAAAGACAAACTTATTTTAATACTATAAGTAGCTTATCAAATCCGCAGTCCCTGTTCAGCTTCCTCGATCCGGATTGGTTGACGATAATTGACCAAGGCTCGGATGGAGTTGACTGCCATAATCCCTCTATAAAAGGCAGATTTCAGCCCTGTCAAACGCATCCATTAATGCAACCATGAAGATCAACTTGAGCAGGTCGAATATGGCCTTTCACGACTTGCCCCAGCTGGACTCCGAGGCATTTCTGCGCCAGCTGCACAACGCTAACCTCACTGGAAACATCGAGCTGTCTGACTACCTGAACCGACTCAGTCAGGCCAGTCTGGAGTTCCGCGACCGTCTCGCCGCGAGATTCGGTCCAGTTCGCGAGCTGCTGGCCAGTGCCATTGTTGCTATGGCCCTGGTCTCAGTGCTTGGCAACGGCCTCGTCTGCCTGGTCCTCCAGCGAAAGCCTCAGCTGCGCAGCGCAACGAACATCTTCCTGCTGAACCTGTCGATCGCCCAGATGCTCATGGCTTTCGTGGCCGTGCCCATCAACCTGGTCAAGACCTTCTACCTGTTCGACGGCTGGCGTCTTGGCCGCGCTGCCTGCGCCCTGGCGTACTTCACCAACAGCCTCTGCACGAGCGTCGGTTCCTTTACTCTGGTCTGCGTCGCCTTGGAGCGCCACCGAGTCATTGTGTCGCCGCTGAAACGCCGCATCAGCAAATCCGGCGTCCTGCTGATGGTCGCGGCCTGCTGGCTCGCGGGTTGCCTTCTGGCCGCCCTGAGCGTCGTGCCCGCCTTCGCTAACAACGGCAGCGAAAGCAGCAGCCACGATGTCGGCATGGAAGACAAGGGCTCAGAGAAGGCCACTTTAATTAACAGGGCCATCAAGGCCAACGGTACATCTGCCCGACGAGTCTACGCCATGGAATTCGACTCAGTTTGCGCCTTCGTAGCTGCCGAAGCCTCCGCCAAACGTCGACTAGCTTTCACTGGTGCCGCGTTTGTTCTGCAGTACCTTCTGCCGTTACTGCTAATCGTGTTTGCCTACGCCCGAGTGATTCGCACACTGTGGATCTCCAAGGCGGCCTTTTTCGGACGCAACAGCAGCGGAAACAACAACAACAATGACAACAACAATCGAAACAATGCTAACGCACATAACAACCTGATAAACAATGAAAATTTAAATAGAATCAACAACGGCATCGACTTTCACGGCATTAACAATCGATTCAATAATCGACTCAGTTATCAGCTCAATCCGTCATCGGATCGAACATCTAACAGCGTCGGCTTGGCCACTCGCCGTCGCAGCATCCTCATGCTGCTGCTGGTCGTCGCTCTGTTCTTCATCTCTTGGTCTCCGCTGCATCTGTTTGTAATCAGCAGCAACTGGCGCACAGTGTATGAGCCGAGAAATGAGATACTGCTGCATGGCATCTGCTATTGGATCGCCATGAGCAATATCTGGTACAACCCCATCATCTACGCCTGGCTGAACGCTCGGTTCCGTCGAGCTCTGCACCAGATTCTGTGCCAGCGTCGACGAGGCAACAACGGAAACAACAACAACAACAACAACAATGACCGTGCCGCCGGTAGTCGTAACAATCGCAACCGTTGCCGCTGGCGCGGTCGGCGTCGTTCGGCCGATTACAATCGCGACTTGGCCGCCGCGCGGCACGCCGTCAACTCGCGCATGGAGATGCATCTGCACGACAACCGGGCTGCTCGGCTGGCCGCAGCTGAGGCTGCCGCTCTGGCTGCCGTGCGAGCCGCTGCCATCGCCGCCGCGCAGAAAGCTCAGAGCGACGGCAGCCAGGAGGCCGGAAGCAGCCGGAAGACTGGAAAAGCTGCCACTGAGCCGACCGCCTGTTGATGTCGCGGTTGTGGTATTGACAGTAGGACTACCAATCCATTTTGCTGCCCCGTTTTTATACCAGGGTAGGCCATTTTTGTGTCAAGATAAACAAAACGTCAAGATATTCATCGGTTCTGGCAGATGGTCAGATTTTTCCCATATGAGCTAGTGTATTTCAAACCTCCATGCAGGAATTCGCACTGCGCCTCAGTATCATTATTAGTTATCAGCATTAGCATGTCACCCGAATGTGCCTGCATCATCTCCGACTTCGGTGGTCACCGACTTTTATTTAGACGGAGCTGCTGGATCTTTGACAAGTAGTCAAATCCTCAGTCAAATCAGAGCCTCGATATTGTTTGTATGAAATGCACTAAATCATATAGAAAAAGTCTGACCAGCAACCAGAACCGATGAATATCTCGACGGTGTGAAGAGCTAGCGACTTGATTCTTGCTTCAGAAGATGCTAGTGTTCTTTAGTTTTGTGTGCTTGCGTCGTTCCGTTCGGGTGCTGCACAACAATTGTCTCCCTCTTGGTAGTTCTACTGTTATTTGGATTTATAGCTCAAGAGTGAGTACTTGCTGGAGTCTGTGGACGTGTTTAATAATTAGTTAATAATTAATGATTGCAGGAGGGCTGCCGGCAATGGCACATCATTTGGTGACACTAGACACGCAGCCAGCGAAGAGGCAATTCTGCCCATTTCGCTGACTCCTGAGCACACATGCACACAGATAACGTTCTCACACAGGGTGTGTACATCTGCCCTAAATTTCTCATCGTCAGGCAGTGTACACTCTCACTGTGCTTTGGAGGTTGGCCCTCAAGGGCGTAAATTGCACGAAAAGCCCCCAAGCCTTCTCTCCGCGGCTGCGCCCCAAATAAATGTGGCCTCGCCGTGGAATCGAACTTATAGACCATGGTTCGAGAGGAAAACGCGTTAACCGCTCTGCCACCGAACCCCGAACGCGTTAACCGCTTTTTTTCTAAATTTTGTTCAAACGAAATTTTATTAGGGTTTTTAAGGAATTCTTACATGACTGAACATTTATGTATTGACACTGATCGTTTTGATTGTTGGTTAGATAAGTATCATAGTTTTTTGTTTTTCTCTGTCGTGGTTTAACTTTCCGGTGTGCATTTGAACTATTTCGTCGGTGTTTGTAAATTGTTTTAACGACTGAGTAAAGTGAGTTTATGCTATTACATGCTTTTTTATGTTCGTATTCTCGTATTTTATTGATTAGGGCAATGAGACTATATATTTTGAGACTCAAGTAACAGTAGAAAGACAACAGCTGTATTTCATTTAACCACATTTTTTCTGTATCTCCAAAACTGTCCCTTCAATCGCCATGAATATTCAGTACTCAGGCTAAAATTTTCTGCTCTATCCGATGAAACAACTTTCAGAATCCCAAAACATCGGCATCGTCAAGATATTCAACGATTCTCGTCGGGATGTCTGGTGGCAAGACCCACAGATATAGGCAAACCGACAGTCACCACCGATGCTCCTGACGGCAATGAAAGGGACCCTGCTGGTGCCTGGGATGTTGAGAACAAAGGTATCTACGACAGATTAACTCAGGTAATTAAACCAATATGGATTCGCCTAGTGGTTTATACAGATCAATGCCAGTTGTCCTTGTCACCAGGCTCTTTGAAAGTTTGTTGTTCATCGTCCAGTAAGGGAAAATGTTGATCCATACGATGGACTTTCACGAAAATCAATCCTTAGGTTTTGGGAGCTGTGGTGAAGCAGGCAGTGGGTATTTGAAATGCCTTGTGGTCATTGCCCAGGGAAAAATAGCGTTTATTTGTTAGTTTTTTGTATATTTATATATTTACCTGTTGTCTGTTTGTTCGTTCACATTTCGGTAATATACATAGATACGAGTATAAGATAATATACACTAATTGCTTAATGAGTTCTCTAGAAACACACTTCTATAACCTTCTTAGAATGGATGTCAAGTCTATTGATTTGTTTTAATTGCTCGCTTATATTAAAGTAATTTGGCACCATTAAGTTATCATAACAAATGAGATTTTTTTAATTTAAATTTGTTTTTTTATTGAACCGATTTAATGTTCAAACATGAAATAATATGGTTTGTCTCGTCTCACAAAACAAATGTAAGTATTTATTAGACAAAAGGAATTGGAAAGCTCGTTTTGTACTGTCGTACTTTCTGTCCTTCAATCGCCACGCTGGTGTTTTTTATTATCAAGGAAATTGGTTGCATGAAAGTTACGGCTCTGTCTCCAGTTTCAGTCTTGTTTATTGTCATGCACCTGACACTGAAAAAATACAGCACGTGTAAATTTTAAGTCAAAAAGGAGTTGGAACTTATTGTGTTTTGTGTTTTAAATCATTCGATTAAAATTGCTTGTGTTTTATTGTGCGACCAGAATTTAATTTCGAGATAACTCGTTGTCATCGTCTGAATTTTAATTGTAACATTGGTCTAAATCAAAGTTGCTATTGTTGGTTTGCTTGGACATTAAATTCTCTTTTATATTAAGAAAATCACAACACTTTTTTCATCGTTTAAAGCAAAGTGTCGTCGAATTTTTATTTTTAATTTGTGTAAGACACCATGCTACACTTTAGTGACTCCGATGCATATTCTGTCACTCCGCTGCTTCCTCTGTCACTCCGCTGCTTCCTCTGTCACTCCAATGCTTCCTCTGTCACTACGATGCTTCCTCTGTCACTCCAATGCTTCCTCTGTCACTCCGGTGCTTCCTCTGTCACTCCAATGCTTCCTCTGTCACTCCAATGCTTCCTCTGTCACTCCGATGCTTCCTCTGTCACTCCAATGCTTCCTCTGTCACTCCGGTGCTTCCTCTGTCACTCCAATGCTTCCTCTGTCACTCCGATGCTTCCTCTGTCACTCCAATGCTTCCTTTGTCACTACAATGCTTCATCTGTCACCCCAATGCTTCCTCTGTCATCCCGATGCTTCCTCTGTCACTCCGATGCTTCCTCTGTCACTCCAATGCTTCCTTTGTCACTACAATGCTTCATCTGTCACCCCAATGCTTCCTCTGTCATCCCGATGCTTCCTCTGTCACTCCAATGCTTCCTCTGTCACTCCAATGCTTCCTCTGTCACTCCAATGCTTCCTCTGTCACTCCAATGCTCCATCTGTCACTCCGATGCTTCCTCTGTCACTCCAATGCTTCCTCTGTCACTCCAATGCTTCATCTGTCACTCCGATGCTTCCTCTGTCACCCCAATGCTTCCCCTAACACACCGATGCCTCAGAAGCGACATCTGACATTTGATGCAACAACTTCAGATCTTAAGAATCGACATCTTGAGAATCGACTTCTGCAGAGTCGTTGAGCACAAATCCATTGCTTGACTCATCAGGTGGCGAGGCAGCGACAATTTTTGTCAGTTTTCTTTCCATCGATACGGGCTTGGGCGTTGCTGCTTCCGGTTTGCAGACGTCGGCCCACCCCCGTAACGCCAGAGTTTTGTCGACAACTTCTGCGGGCTTAACGTGGGTGGAGAATTACGATGGGCGGCGATAGCAGACACAAGTGTGTGCCATGGCCAGTTACACCTACCAGCAGAAAAAACGAGTTGATTTTTTGTTTAAATCCATCCTTACGCCGCCTCCACCCCCACGATGGGCAATTAATTGCTGGGGCGTTAATCAGACACGTGGATGATGAGGCACGGCTTGAGAATGATTTGACACCCGTGTCATAAAAAACTACTCAATCAATGTCCGCTGAGCTGGCGAGCTTTTCTCAAAATGGCGGAGGTCCTCAGTTCGATTCTGCAACTGAGACGATTCTCAAGAATCATCACAGATCCTCAAGAACAGTCCCAAATCCTCAAAACTCGTCCCCAATCCTGAAAAATTGTCATTATTCATCAAAAAGTTCAAAATCTTGATGAATCGTCCCAAATCCTGAAGAATCATCCCAAATCCTGAAGAATCATCCCAAATCCTGAAGAATCATCCCAAATCCTCAAGAATCATCCCAAATCCACAAGAACCGTCCCAAATCCTCAAGAACCGTCCCAAATCCCCAAGAACCGTCACAAATCCTCAGGAATCGTCCCGAATCCTCAGGAATCGTCTCAAATTCTCAAAAATAATCCCAAATCCTAAAGAATCATCCCATATCCTCAAGAATCATCCCAAATCCTCAAGAACCGTCCCAAATCCCCAAGAACCGTCACAAATCCTCAGGAATCGTCCCGAATCCTCAGGAATCGTCTCAAATTCTCAAAAATAATCCCAAATCCTAAAGAATCATCCCAAATCCTGAAGAATCATCCCAAATCCACAAGAACCGTCCCAAATCCTCAAGAACCGTCCCAAATCCCCAAGAACCGTCACAAATCCTCAGGAATCGTCCCGAATCCTCAGGAATCGTCTCAAATTCTCAAAAATAATCCCAAATCCTAAAGAATCATCCCAAATCCTGAAGAATCATCCCAAATCCACAAGAACCGTCCCAAATCCTCAAGAACCGTCCCAAATCCCCAAGAACCGTCACAAATCCTCAGGAATCGTCCCGAATCCTCAGGAATCGTCTCAAATTCTCAAAAATAATCCCAAATCCTAAAGAATCATCCCAAATCCTCAAGAATCATCCCAAATCCTCAAGAACCGTCCCAAATCCCCAAGAACCGTCACAAATCCTCAGGAATCGTCCCGAATCCTCAGGAATCGTCTCAAATTCTCAAAAATAATCCCAAATCCTAAAGAATCATCCCAAATCCTGAAGAATCATCCCAAATCCACAAGAACCGTCCCAAATCCTCAAGAACCGTCCCAAATCCTCAAGAACCGTCCCAAATCCCCAAGAACCGTCACAAATCCTCAGGAATCGTCCCAAATTCTCAGGAATCGTCCCGAATCCTCAGGAATCGTCCCAAATTCTCAAAAGTAATCCCAAATCCTCAAGAATCATCCCAAATCCTCAGGAATCGTTTAAAATCCTCAGAAACCATCGCGAATCTCGAAAAATTGTCATAAATCATCAACAAACGTCCAAAATCCTGTTGAAACTAGAGAATCGCTTAAAAATTACCAGAATCATTACAATCCACAGAAATCGTCATAATTCACCAGAATCGTCTTAAACCCATGGTAGCCATCTAAAATCTATGAGAATCGTCAGAAATTTTCGAAAATCATCTAGTGTTTTCTAAATTAGGTTTTAAATATTTTTCTTCGTGTATTCAACTCGAAATTTGACTAACTAAAAGTCGTATTGATAATATTTTAGTGTGATCAAACAAATGACCCATTAGCTAAAGATATGTCAAAACAGAACGGATTTTCCAAACTGTAAATGCGGTTTCTTCTGGTTAAAAGTGTTTTTATGGCTTCTTAGATTCTTAGAAATGTGGTGTCATTTGTCTTAGCAAAGTTATTTTTTTCACCAGCATGATATAATGTATCTGGCAGATTACTAATAAACAATCCACAAGAACCTGCCCACTCCATACGAATCGTCCTGAATCCATGAGAATCGTCCCAATCCACGAGAATCGTCCCAATCCACGAGAATCGTCCCAATCTCAAAGAATCGTCCCAAATCAACAAGAATCGTCCCAAATCCACAGAATCGTCCCAAATCAACAAGAATCATCCCAATCTCAAAGAATCGTCCCAAATCAACAAGAATCGTCCCAAATCCACAAGAATCATCCCAATTCATGAGTTATCGTCCCAAATCCACAAGAATCTTCCCAATTCATGAGTTATCGTCCCAAATCCACAAGAATCTTCCCAATTCATGAGTTATCGTCCCAAATCCACAAGAATCTTCCCAACTCTTGAGTATCGTCCCAAATCCACAAGAATCGTCCCAATTCATGAGTTATCGTCCAAAATCCACAAGAATCTTCCCAACTCTTGAGTATCGTCCCAAATCCACAAGAATCGTCCCAATTCATGAGTTATCGTCCCAAATCCACAAGAATCTTCCCAACTCTTGAGTATCGTCCCAAATCCACAAGAATCGTCCCAAATCTACAAGAATTGTCCCAAATCCACAAGAATCTTCCCAATTCATGAGTATCGTCTCAAATCCACAAGAATCGTCCCAAATCCACAAGAATTGTCCCAAATCCACAAGAACCGTCACAAATCCTCAAGAACCGTACCAAATCCTCAAGAACCGTACCAAATCCTCAAGAACCGTACCAAATCCTCAAGAACCGTCCCAAATCCTCAGGAATCGTCCCAAATTCTCAAAAATAATCCCAAATCTTAAAGAATCATCCCAAATCAACAAGAATCTTCCCAATTCATGAGAATCGTCCCAAATCCACAAGAATCGTCCCATATCCACAAGAATCTTCCCAATTCATGAGTATCGTCCCAAATCCACAAGAATCGTCCCAAATCCACAAGAATCTTCCCAATTCATGAGTATCGTCCCAAATCCACAAGAATCGTCCCAAATCCACAAGAATCGTCCTAAATCCACAAGAATCTTCCCAATTCATGAGTATCGTCCGAAATCCACAAGAATCCTCCCCAATCTACAAGAATCGTCCCAAATCCACAAGAATCTTCCCAATTCATGAGTATCGTCCCAAATCCACAAGAATCGTCCCAAATCCACAAGAATCGTCCTAAATCCACAAGAATCTTCCCAATTCATGAGTATCGTCCCAAATCCACAAGAATCGTCCCAAATCTACAAGAATCGTCCCAAATCCACAAGAATCGTCCCAATTCATGAGTATCGTCCCAAATCCACAAGAATCGTCCCATATCCACAAGAATCTTCCCAATTCATGAGTATCGTCCCAAATCCACAAGAATCGTCCCATATCCACAAGAATCTTCCCAATTCATGAGTATCGTCCCAAATCCACAAGAATCTTCCCAACTCTTGAGTATCGTCCCAAATCCACAAGAATCGTCCCAAAGTCATTAGAATCGTCCTAAAGTCATTAGAATCGTCCCAAAGTCATTAGAATCGTCCCAAAGTCATTAGATTCGTCCCAAAGTCATTAGAATCGTCCTAAAGTCATTAGAATCGTCCTAAAGTCATTAGAATCGTCCCAAAGTCATTAGAATCGTCCCAATTCACAAGAATGGTCCCAAAGTCATTAGAATCGTCTCAAAGTCATTAGAATCGTCCCAATTCACAAGAATGGTCTCAAAGTCAATAGAATCGTCCCAATCTACATGCTCCTTGTTCCCAAAATATTGCTATAAATTGAGTCTAGGTCGCAAGACAATTTTCCTGATTTGAAATTCACTGAAAGTCAATGTAAAAGTGCTTCCCTGTTAGCTATAAAATTATCTGTTCCATACTTGGAGTTGCTCAAGTGTGCACTTATCTACGCTAGCCCTTTTAAAAAAATCACTTGAAATGAGCAGCCCTGTAACTCGCACTCTCTCTCTCTCCTACCCAGTAGCTAATAAACACAGGAAGAGTGTGAGGTGTGGACGGAACTTCTCAGAGTGAGATTCTGAGCACAAAGCCTATCGATGAAAGATTTTTTCTGTTGCTGAAATTTATTCTTCGAAATCAACTGCATTCCATTAGACAGACGTTGCTTATGGGGAGTTCACACTAAGCCAAGATCCCTCATTTAGATCCTTTCCTACTTTCGCCAATCTATTTTTAGTTTAAAAAATATTTCCCATGGGAGATCAGTGAAACACAACTTTAGCAGCCAAAGAAAAACATGATTTGAAAAAATGTTATTCTTTTTATATGCTAACTAGAATGCCGCGTTCAATTTAAAAAATGATTGTGCTCAGACTGAAAAATATGCCCCAAGGATATCCTTGAGAACAACATTCTCAAGGATGTCGCTGATCTCAAGATCCTTAAGATTGGGAATGAGAATCGACATGTTATGAATCGACAGCATGATAATCGACATCTTGAGAATCGACATGTTAAGAATCGACAGCATGATAATCGACATCATGAGAATTGACATCTTGCGAATCGACATCTTAAGAATCGACATCTTGAGAATCGACATCTTGCGAATCGACATCTTAAGAATCGACATCTTGAGAATCGACATCTTAAGAATCGACATCTTGAGAATCGACATCATGAGAATCCACATCATGAGAATCGACATCTTAAAAATCCACATCATGAGAATCGACATCTTGAGAATCGACTTTGTGAGAATCGACATCTTGAGAATGGACATCTTGAGAATCGACATCTTGAGAATCGGCATCTTGAGAATCGACATCATAAGAATCGACATCTTGAGAATCGACATCTTGAGAATCGGCATCTTGAGAATCGACATCATAAGAATCGACATCTTGAGAATCGACATCTTGAGAATCGGCATCTTGAGAATCGACATCATAAGAATCGACATCATGAGAATCGACACCATAGTAATCGAAATCTTGAGAATGGACATCTTGAGAATCGACATCTTGAGAATCGGCATCTTGAGAATCGACATCATAAGAATCGACATCTTGAGAATCGACATCTTGAGAATCGGCATCTTGAGAATCGACATCATAAGAATCGACATCTTGAGAATCGACATCTTGAGAATCGGCATCTTGAGAATCGACATCATAAGAATCGACATCATGAGAATCGACACCATAGTAATCGAAATCTTGAGAATGGACATCTTGAGAATCGACATCTTGAGAATCGGCATCTTGAGAATCGACATCATAAGAATCGACATCTTGAGAATCGACATCTTGAGAATCGGCATCTTGAGAATCGACATCATAAGAATCGACATCTTGAGAATCGACACCATAGTAATCGACATCTTGAGAATGGACATCTTGAGAATCGGCATCTTGAGAGTCGACATCTTGAAAATCGACATCTTGAGAATCGAAATCATGAGAATTGATATCTTAAAAATCGAAATCTTGAGAATCTACATCTTGAGAATCGACATCTTGAGAATCGACATCTTGACAATCGACTTCTTGAGAATCGACATCTTGAGAATCGACATCTTGAGAATCGACATCTTGACAATCGACTTCTTGAGAATCGACATCTTGAGAATCGACATCTTAAGAATAGATATCTTAAGAATAGATATCTTAAGAAAGAATCGACATCTTAAGAATCGACATCTTGAAAATCGACATCTTGAGAATCGACATCTTGAGAATCGACATCTTGAGAATCGACATCATGAGAATCGAAATCATGATATTTGATATCTTAAAAATCGACATCTTGAGAATCGACATCTTGAGAATCGACATCTTGAGAATGGACATCTTGAGAATCGACATCTTGAGAATCGACATCTTAAGAATCGACATCTTGAGAATCGACATCTCGAGAATCGTTGTAAAGCCGTTTTAAGGTCGGTAAGATATGATTCGTGTCTTTGTGTAGCATTGTGTCTGTGTTTAATATCTAGTCCGTTGCTATTCTTACAACTACCCCACTATTTTAGATTAATTTCAAATGATTTTGTCCGATCAAGACTGAATAGACAGAAGCAACAGGCCTAATAAAACTGCCCTGAAGTTACTGACTTACTGACTCCGCAGAAATTCTCGGCTGCCTTTGATCCTCCGGGGTTGGTGTCGGAGAAGGGAAGGCGGACAGGCAATCGAGCTGAGTGTGAACTGGGAGTAATCCCTACACGCTCCCCTTGGCTGTCTCCCAAGTCCTTCACTAGATCCCTAGAAAACTTGGCGATTTCATTTCTTCTCTTTGAATTCCTATCCACATATAGAAGGGTCCTCTGCTCTTCTTCTAGGAGACGCTAAGACTTATGAAGGCCTAGGCAGGCAATTATTTTGGAAACTAGTCAAGCTGTCTCGCAGGCCTGATTTTCTTCCCATCGCCTTGAAATCCCACGGTCGGCCCTGAAAACCTTCTCGAATTCTCTGGCGTTCGGCGGCTGCGGGGGGGCTTAGTGCTCGAAATCGAAAATAAATCCCAAATTAGAGTTTGTTCTGTTTTTCTAAACATATCGGCTACGTAGCTATAAACATTAAAAGCAAGCTCTTCAGTTTATAATTTATCTGCTTTTACAGAAATAAATAGAGAAAAAGACACTTGATCGATTTAGGAAAGATGTACAGCCACTGCACAGTCGCAGCTATGGTCTGGCGTTTCCAAACACTGTGTACAGCTGCCCAGTCCATGGACTGGGACTCACTCAAGTTTCCACTCCAGCTAATTCCGGTACCCATTTTATAGCTATGTAACTGAAGCATTAGGTAATTAAGCCTCTTAGTTAAGACGCTTAAATCGTCTTCCTTTGTCTTCCTTTTACGAGCGTACTGAGATTCGAACTCCGAACCTCTCGGTCACAAGTCTGAAGCTCCAGCCACTAGGCTACAAGCTCCTTGCTTCCATATTCGATAAATCAATGAGTCCAGGGCCATAACTAGCTATTTGAATGATGATTGCAACTGGTTGAAAATGCCATTAATAATTCCAAACAATGCGTAGACAGGGAGGTTAGATTGAAGTCACGCAAAATTTTGATTGCAATTGAAAAATAATAGCGTCACGCAATAGGTCTGAGACTAAAAAGCACCTCTTTAAAATTCCACGCGAAAAAAATTGAGTTACTTTTTGTGATTTAGAATGTAAATTTCACTTCTAGTTGCACAAAAAATCGAGTAGTTAATTGAACAGATGTACTCTTGGGGTTTAGGGAAATATGCACAAAATGTATGATCTGCCAATTTCGATCGACGAAGTGCAAAATTACACTTTAAATATAACTGTTGTTCACATTTATTTTTATTTTTATGTATTGCAATGAGTAAGTACTAAAAACACAACGAAAGGGCATGAAAGTACTATTTACATATCGAAATTTATCAAAGGTAAGTCTGTGATGTCATAGGCTGGAAAGGAAACCCCAATCCATAGACAGGTAGGACACCCCACTCCATAGACAGGTAGGACACCCCACTCCATAGACAGGTAGGACACCCCACTCCATAGACAGGTAGGACACCCCACTCCATAGACAGGTAGGACACCCCACTCCATAGACAGGTAGGACACCCCACTCCATAGACAGGTAGGACACCCCACTCCATAGACAGGTAGGACACCCCACTCCATAGACAGGTAGGACACCCCACTCCATAGACATGTAGGACACCCCACTCCATAGACTGGTAGGACACCCCACTCCATAGACAGGTAGGACACCCCACTCCATAGACAGGTAGGACACCCCACTCCATAGACAGGTAGGACACCCCACTCCATAGACATGTAGGACACCCCACTCCATAGACAGGTAGGACATCCCACTCCATAGACAGGTAGGACACCCCACTCCATAGACAGGTAGGACACCCCACTCCATAGACATGTAGGACACCCCACTCCATAGACTGGTAGGACACCCCACTCCATAGACAGGTAGGACACCCCACTCCATAGACAGGTAGGACACCCCACTCCATAGACATGTAGGACACCCCACTCCATAGACAGGTAGGACATCCCACTCTATAGACAGGTAGGACATCCCACTCCATAGACAGGTAGGACACCCCACTCCATAGACTGGTAGGACACCCCACTCCATAGACATGTAGGACACCCCACTCTATAGACAGGTAGGACACCCCACTCCATAGACATGTAGGACACCCCACTCCATAGACAGGTAGGACATCCCACTCCATAGACAGGTAGGACATCCCACTCCATATACTGGTAGGACACCCCACTCCATAGACTGGTAGGACACCCCACTCCATAGACAGGTAGGACACCCCACTCCATAGACAGGTAGGGCACCCCACTCCATATACTGGTAGGACACCCCACTCCATAGACTGGTAGGACACCCCACTCCATAGACAGGTAGGACCCCCCACTCCATAGACTGGTAGGACACCCCACTCCATAGACAGGAAGGAAACCTCACTCCATAGACTGGTAGGACACCCCACTCCATAGACAGGTAGGACACCCCACTCCATAGACAGGTAGGACACCCCACTCCATAGACTGGTAGGACACCCCACTCCATAGACTGGTAGGACACCCCACTCCATAGACAGGTAGGACCCCCCACTCCATAGACTGGTAGGACACCCCACTCCATAGACAGGAAGGAAACCTCACTCCATAGACTGGTAGGACACCCCACTCCATAGACTGGTAGGACACCCCACTCCATAGACAGGTAGGACACCCCACTCCATAGACAGGTAGGACACCCCACTCCATAGACAGGTAGGACACCCCACTCCATAGACAGGTAGGACACCCCACTCCATAGACTGGTAGGACATCCCACTCCATAGACAGGTAGGACACCCCACTCCATAGACAGGTAGGACACCCCACTCCATAGACAGGTAGGACACCCCACTCCATAGACAGGTAGGACACCCCACTCCATAGACAGGTAGGACATCCCTAATAATAATATGAATAATATTAGCTTTAATTTGCTAGGCCTCATCAATTTCAGGTGAAAACGCTGCTAGTTTGACAACTCGCACAGTGGACGCGGTGTTAGTACCAGAATCTGGCCTATCAGAATCTTTCGAATTCTTCTGCTGCTGCTGTCTTCTGGCATTCACGGCCGCAGCTTTCGCTTTGTTCACAGACGAATTGAATGCTAATCTAGCAGCCAGAACCAAGCGGTGGCAGTCGAGAACTGTGGCGCAGAGAAATGCCTGACAGGTCGGGTTCATGGCTACTGTACGCGCTGGGCCTGAGACTGAGCTACTAGCTGCAGAAATTCCTGACTGCTTCAGCGGAGTCGCAGCAATCTCAACCGATACAAAACAGAATAGGCGAGGCATTATGGTGTCCATAGCAACGTAGGACACTGTCTCAATTGGAAAGAATGTGTTGCCGTGGTCTGTGTCAGCATTGTCAATGCTGATGCCTGGATAGTGTTTAAATGGGTGCTTTGAACTGATTTAGAATATTGAGCTTACGGCTGGTAGAACACACAGGTAGGACACCCCAACTAACACACAGGTAGGACACCCCAACTAACACACAGGTAGGACACCCCAACTAACACACAGGTAGGACACCCCAACTAACACACAGGTAGGACACCCCAACTAACACACAGGTAGGACACCCCAACTAACACACAGGTAGGACACCCCAAATCACACAGGTAGGACTCCCCAAATCACACGGGTAGGACACCCCAAATCACACACTGGTAGGACACCCCAAATCACACACTGGTAGGACACCCCAACTAACACACAGGTAGGACACCCCAACTAACACACAGGTAGGACACCCCAACTAACACACAGGTAGGACACCCCAACTAACACACAGGTAGGACACCCCAACTAACACACAGGTAGGACACCCCAACTAACACACAGGTAGGACACCCCAACTAACACACAGGTAGGACAAACCAAATCACACAGGTAGGACACCCCAAATCACACAGGTAGGACACCCCAAATCACACACTGGTAGGACACCCCAAATCACACAGGTAGGACTCCCCAAATCACACACTGGTAGGACACCCCAAATCACACAGGTAAGACACCCCAAATCACACAGGTAAGACTCCCCAAATCACACGGGTAGGACACCCCAAATCACACACTGGTAGGACACCCCAAATCACACACATGTAGGACACCCCAACTCACACAGGTAGGACACCCAAAATCACACACTGGTAGGACACCCCAAATCACACAGGTAGGACACCCCAAATCACACAGGTAGGACTCCCCAAATCACACGGGTAGGACACCCCAAATCACACACTGGTAGGACACCCCAAATCACACAGGTAGGACTCCCCAAATCACACGGGTAGGACACCCCAAATCACACACTGGTAGGACACCCCAAATCACACAGGTAGGACACCCCAAATCACACGGGTAGGACACCCCAAATCACACAGGTAGGACACCCCAAATCACACAGGTAGGACACCCCAAATCACACAGGTAGGACACCCCAAATCACACAGGTAGGACACCCCAAATCACACGGGTAGGACACCCCAAATCACACAGGTAGGACACCCCAAATCACACAGGTAGGACACCCCAAATCACACAGGTAGGACAACCCAAATCACACAGGTAGGACACCCCAAATCACACAGGTAGGACAACCCAAATCACACAGGTAGGACAACCCAAATCACACAGGTAGGACAACCCAAATCACACAGGTAGGACAACCCAAATCACACAGGTAGGACACCCCAAATCACACAGGTAGGACACCCCAAATCACACAGGTAGAGCTCCAACCATGCGGCAGAATGCTGATCATCACTCTGGGCAGTGGTCGGATCAGTCCTTGTCCTTTAGCCAGCTGTTCGCATCGTGCCTTAGCCGCAGCTCTCGCCAGCTGGTCGACGGGTTGTCGGACGCTGCCGGAGCCTCCGATACCATCGGCTGGAGCAGAACCGAGTCGCTTCGCCAAACATCCAGTTGGCAGCGATGGCGCTGTCAAGCCGCCCTCAGTCAGTCGCATCACTGCCAATCGATTGTCTTCTTCAGCATTGCCTTTAGTCTTCTGGCTGCCAGATTTCAATAAGGAATCGTTGAAGTATTCACTCTCGTCTATTTCATCTGCTCTAGTCGATGCCATTGCTGTGCGCAGTAAAAATGCTTTGAGTGGCAGTTTTCCACAAACACACACACACGTTTATATATATATAGACCCGTACATATATGCTGTACTGGATTACTCATGCTAGCCTTTTTTTCTTCCGCTACTCACGGCTCTCACTCTCTCTATGCTTGGTGTTGTATGAATAGGCGGGCCAATAATTTTATAACTTTCACTAAGGGTGTGAGCGCAGAGAAGGGAAATGAGACTGAGTGTGTGTGCGGCGTATGGTGCACAGCCCAAATTTACCCAGACTGGGTCAAATTGACGGAAACAAAAACTAAAGCTTGTAGAAATGGCACCTAATAACTGTAGGAATGGCACCTAATAACTGTAGAAATGGCACCTAATAACTGTAGAATTGCCACCTAATAACTGTAGAAATGCCACCTAATAACTGTAGAAATGCCACCTAATAACTATAGGAATGGCACCTAATAACTGTAGAAATGGCACCTAATAACTGTAGAAATGGCACCTAATAACTGTAGAAATGGCACCTAATAACTGTAGAAATGGCACCTAATAACTGTAGAAATGGCACCTAATAACTGTAGAAATGGCACCTAATAACTGTAGAAATGGCACCTAATAACTGTAGAAATGGCACCTAATAACTGTAGAAATGACACCTAATAACTGTAGAAATGCCACCTAATAACTGTAGAAATGCCACCTAATAACTGTAGAAATGGCACCTAATAACTGTAGAAATGACACCAAATAACTGTAGAAATGCCACCTAATAACTGTAGAAATGGCACCTAATAACTGTAGAAATGGCACCTAATAACTTTAGAAATGCCACCTAATAACTGTAGAAATGCCACCTAATAACTGTAGAAATGCCACCTAATAACTGTAGAAATGCCACCTAATAACTGTAGAAATGACACCAGGAACTGTAGAAATGGCACCAAGAACTGAAGAAATGACACCAAGAACTGAAGAAATGGCACCTAATAACTGTAGAAATGGCACCTAATAACTGTAGAAATGGCACCTAATAACTGTAGAATTGCCACCTAATAACTGTAGAAATGCCACCTAATAACTGTAGAAATGGCACCTAATAACTGTAGGAATGGCACCTAATAACTGTAGAAATGGCACCTAATAACTGTAGAAATGGCACCTAATAACTGTAGAAATGGCACCTAATAACTGTAGAATTGGCACCTAATAACTGTAGAAATACCACCTAAAAACTATAGGAATGGCACCTAATAACTGTAGAAATGGCACCTAATAACTGTAGAAATGGCACCTAATAACTATAGAAATGGCACCTAATAACTGAAGAAATGACACCAGGAACTGAAGAAATGACACCACGAACTGAAGAAATGACACCACGAACTGAAGAAATGGCACCAAGAACTGAAGAAATGGCACTAAGAACTGAAGAAATGGAACCAAGAACTGAAGAAATGACACCACGAACTGTAGAAATGGCACCAAGAAGTGAAGAAATGGCACTAAGAACTGAAGAAATGGCACCAAGAACTGAAGAGATTACACCAAGAACTGAAGAAATGACACTAAGAACTGAAGAAATGACACTAAGACCTGAAGAAATGGCACCAAGAACTGTAGAAATGACACTAAGAACTGAAGAAATGGCACCAAGAACAGTAGAAATGGCACCAAGAACTGAAGAAATGGCACCAAGAACTGAAGAAATGACACTAAGAACTGAAGAAATGGCACTAAGAACTGTAGAAATGACACTAAGAACTGAAGAAATGGCACCAATGACTGTAGAAATGGCCCCAAGAACTGTAGAAATGGCACCAAGAGCTGTAGAAATGGCACCAAGAACTGTAGAAATGGCCCCAAGAGCTGTAGAAATGGCACCAAGAGCTGTAGAAATGGCACCAAGAACTGTAGAAATGGCCCCAAGAACTGTAGAAATGGCCCCAAGAGCTGTAGAAATGGCACCAAGAACTGAAGAAATGGCCCCAAGAACTGTAGAAATGGCCCCAAGAGCTGTAGAAATGGCACCAAGAACTGAAGAAATGGCACCAAGAACTAAAGAAATGGAACCAAGAACTGAAGAAATGGCCCCAAGAACTGTAGAAATGGCCCCAAGAGCTGTAGAAATGGCACCAAGAACTGAAGAAATGGAACCAAGAACTGAAGAAATGACACCAAGAACTGAAGAAATGACACTAAGAACTGAAGAAATGGCACCAAGAACAGTAGAAATGGCACCAAGAACTGAAGAAATGGCACTAAGAACTGAAGAAATGGCACTAAGAACTGAAGAAATGGCACCAAGAACTGAAGAAATGGCACCAAGAACTGAAGAAATGGCACCAAGAACTGAAGAAATGGCACCAAGAACTGTAGAAATGCCACCTAATAACTGTAGAAATGCCACCTAATAACTGTAGAAATGCCACCTAATAACTGTAGAAATGCCACCTAATAACTGTAGAAATGACACCAGGAACTGTAGAAATGGCACCAAGAACTGAAGAAATGACACCAAGAACTGAAGAAATGGCACCTAATAACTGTAGAAATGGCACCTAATAACTGTAGAAATGGCACCTAATAACTGTAGAATTGCCACCTAATAACTGTAGAAATGCCACCTAATAACTGTAGAAATGGCACCTAATAACTGTAGGAATGGCACCTAATAACTGTAGAAATGGCACCTAATAACTGTAGAAATGGCACCTAATAACTGTAGAAATGGCACCTAATAACTGTAGAATTGGCACCTAATAACTGTAGAAATACCACCTAAAAACTATAGGAATGGCACCTAATAACTGTAGAAATGGCACCTAATAACTGTAGAAATGGCACCTAATAACTATAGAAATGGCACCTAATAACTGAAGAAATGACACCAGGAACTGAAGAAATGACACCACGAACTGAAGAAATGACACCACGAACTGAAGAAATGGCACCAAGAACTGAAGAAATGGCACTAAGAACTGAAGAAATGGAACCAAGAACTGAAGAAATGACACCACGAACTGTAGAAATGGCACCAAGAAGTGAAGAAATGGCACTAAGAACTGAAGAAATGGCAC
The DNA here is from genome assembly GCA_950097015.1 of Macrostomum hystrix. Classification (NCBI taxonomy): domain Eukaryota; kingdom Metazoa; phylum Platyhelminthes; family Macrostomidae; genus Macrostomum; species Macrostomum hystrix. The sequence continues at coordinate 12,659,395 of CATNEN010000003.1, forward strand.
CAAGAACTGAAGAGATTACACCAAGAACTGAAGAAATGACACTAAGAACTGAAGAAATGACACTAAGACCTGAAGAAATGGCACCAAGAACTGTAGAAATGACACTAAGAACTGAAGAAATGGCACCAAGAACAGTAGAAATGGCACCAAGAACTGAAGAAATGGCACCAAGAACTGAAGAAATGACACTAAGAACTGAAGAAATGGCACTAAGAACTGTAGAAATGACACTAAGAACTGAAGAAATGGCACCAATGACTGTAGAAATGGCCCCAAGAACTGTAGAAATGGCACCAAGAGCTGTAGAAATGGCACCAAGAACTGTAGAAATGGCCCCAAGAGCTGTAGAAATGGCACCAAGAGCTGTAGAAATGGCACCAAGAACTGTAGAAATGGCCCCAAGAACTGTAGAAATGGCCCCAAGAGCTGTAGAAATGGCACCAAGAACTGAAGAAATGGCCCCAAGAACTGTAGAAATGGCCCCAAGAGCTGTAGAAATGGCACCAAGAACTGAAGAAATGGCACCAAGAACTAAAGAAATGGAACCAAGAACTGAAGAAATGGCCCCAAGAACTGTAGAAATGGCCCCAAGAGCTGTAGAAATGGCACCAAGAACTGAAGAAATGGCACCAAGAACTAAAGAAATGGAACCAAGAACTGAAGAAATGACACCAAGAACTGAAGAAATGACACTAAGAACTGAAGAAATGGCACCAAGAACAGTAGAAATGGCACCAAGAACTGAAGAAATGGCACTAAGAACTGAAGAAATGGCACTAAGAACTGAAGAAATGGCACCAAGAACTGAAGAAATGACACTAAGAACTGAAGAAATGGCACCAAGAACTGAAGAAATGGCACCAAGAACTGAAGAAATGGCACCAAGAACTGAAGAAATGGCACCAAGAACTGTAGAAATGGCACCAAGAACTGAAGAAATGGCACCAAGAACTGTAGAAATGGCACCAAGAACTGAAGAGATGGCACCAAGAACTGAAGAAATGGCACTAAGAACTGAAGAAATGACACTAAGAACTGAAGAAATGGCACCAAGAACAGTAGAAATGGCACTAAGAACTGAAGAAATGACACTAAGAACTGAAGAAATGGCACTAAGAACTGAAGAAATGGCACTAAGAACTGAAGAAATGACACTAGGAACTGAAGAAATGGCACTAAGAACTGAAGAAATGGCACTAAGAACTGAAGAAATGGCACTAAGAACTGAAAAAATGACACTAAGAACTGAAGAAATGGACTGAGTAGGACGCAAAACGTTTCGCAAATTTCGACCTCTCAGTCGGAAGTGCTTTTACCACTATAAGCTTCAAACTCCTTTGGCGCGAAGTTGGCGGATAGAAAGGCTATTAATATTAAAGAAATGAAACGGTCGCTGAGGCATTAACTAATAAATTATATTATTATAGAGCTAAGCATCTCCCGTTAATAATTAATGTATACTGTATAGCTTTAATACGGCTTTAACCTCGGCTTACAGTCTCACTAACCTCAGTGCGTCCATCACCCCTCTCGTCTGTAGGGGCCAATTCTTTGTTTATGACGACCTTTTGTGAAGTCTTTGCCGTGTGTGTGCAATAAAAAATGCGATTTCACCATATTTTTCCCACGCGCCATAGCAGTGCGCCGTAGATGATGAAAAATTCTTGACTCATTCCCAACCCCCGCATCCTGTTCCCGCATTACTCGTCCGTGTCGCCTAAGCTTTTAAGCCAGCTTGGGCACTGCATACTGATCTCTACCTAATCTCTATAGTTTATTATAATGCGAGTTTTTCTATTGCTTGCTGCGTTGCAACAATTGGAATGATTTTTTTCTGACAAAGTCTAACATTTTTAGTCACTTTTTTAATCCTTTCTCGCTGTCTTTCTATTTCTCATTCTGTTCTTACAATAGTCACCATGTCTTAAAAATTCTCACTGTTTTTACAATTCTCACCCTGTTTTTACAACTCTCACCCTGTTTTTACAATTCTCACCCTGTTTTTACAATTCTCACCCTTTTTTTACAATTCTCACCCTGTTTTTACAGTTCTCACCCTGTTTTTACAATTCTCACCCTGTTTTTACAATTCTCACCCTGTTTTTACAATTCTCACCCTGTTTTTACAATTCTCACCCTGTTTTTACAAATCCTACCCTGCTTTTACAATTCTCACCCTGTTTTTACAATTCTCACCCTGTTTTTACAATTCTCACCCTGTTTTTACAATTCTCACCCTGTTTTTACAATTCTCACCCTGTTTTTACAAATCCTACCCTGCTTTTACAATTCTCACCCTGTTTTTACAATTCTCACCCTGTTTTTACAATTCTCACCCTGCTTTTACAATTCACACCCTGATTTTACAATTCTCACCCTGTTTTTACAATTCTCACCCTGATTTTACAATTCTCACCCTGTTTTTATAAATCCTACCCTGTTTTTACAATTCTCACCCTGTTATTACAATTTTCATCATGTTTTTACAATTCACACCCTGATTTTACAATTCTCACCCTGTTTTTACAATTCTCACCCTGTTTTTACAATTCTCACCCTGTTTTTACAATTCTCACCCTGTTTTTACAAATCCTACCCTGCTTTTACAATTCTCACCCAGTTTTTACAATTCTCACCGTTTTTACAATTCTCACCCTGATTTTACAATTCTCACCCTGTTTTTACAATTCTCACGCTGTTTTTACAATTCTCACCCTGCTTTTACAATTCTCACCCTGTTTTTATAAATCCTACCCTGTTTTTACAATTCTCACCCTGTTATTACAATTTTCATCATGTTTTTACAATTCACACCCTGATTTTACAATTCTCACCCTGTTTTTACAATTCTCACCCTGATTTTACAATTCTCACCCTGTTTTTATAAATCCTACCCTGTTTTTACAATTCTCACCCTGTTATTACAATTTTCATCATGTTTTTACAATTCACACCCTGATTTTACAATTCTCACCCTGTTTTTACAATTCTCACCCTGTTTTTACAATTCTCACCCTGTTTTTACAATTCTCACCCTGTTTTTACAATTCTCACGCTGTTTTTACAATTCTCACCCTGCTTTTACAATTCTCACCCTGTTTTTATAAATCCTACCCTGCTTTTACAATTCTCACCCTGTTATTACAATTTTCATCATGTTTTTACAATTCACACCCTGATTTTACAATTCTCACCCTGTTTTTACAATTCTCACCCTGTTTTTACAATTCTCACCCTGTTTTTACAATTCTCACCCTGTTTTTACAATTCTCACGCTGTTTTTACAATTCTCACCCTGCTTTTACAATTCTCACCCTGTTTTTACAATTCTCACCCTATTTTTACAATTCTCACCCTGCTTTTACTATTCTCACCCTGTTTTTACAATTCTCACCCTGCTTTTACAATTCTCACCCTGATTTTACAATTCTCACCCTGTTTTTACAATTCTCACGCTGTTTTTACAATTCTCACCCTGCTTTTACAATTCTCACCCTGTTTTTATAAATCCTACCCTGCTTTTACAATTCTCACCCTGTTATTACAATTTTCATCATGTTTTTACAATTGTCACCCTGATTTTACAATTCTCACCCTGTTTTTACAATTCTCACCCTGTTTTTACAATTCTCACCCTGTTTTTACAATTCTCACCCTGTTTTTACAATTCTCACCCTGTTTTTACAAATCCTACCCTGCTTTTACAATTCTCACCCTGTTTTTACAATTTTCATCCTGATTTTACAATTCTCACCCTGATTTTACAATTCTCACCCTGTTATTACAATTTTCATCCTGTTTTTACAATTCTCACCCTGATTTTACAATTATCACCCTGTTTTTACAATTCTCACCCTGTTTTTACAATTCTCACCCTGATTTTACAATTCTCACCCAGTTTTTACAATTCTCACCCTGTTTTTACAATTCTCACCCTGTTTTTACAAATCCTACCCTGCTTTTACAATTCTCACCCAGTTTTTACAATTCTCACGCTGTTTTTACAATTCTCACCCTGTTTTTATAATTTTCATCCAGTTTTTACAAATCCTACCCTGCTTTTACAATTCTCACCTTTTTTTTACAATTCTCACCCTGTTTTTACAATTCTCACCCTATTTCTACAATTCTCACCCTGCTTTTACAAGTCTCACCCTGTTTTTATAATTATCACCCTGTTTTTACAATTCTCACCCTTTTTTTACAATTCTCACCCTGTTTTTACAAATCCTACCCTGCTTTTACAATTCTCACCCTGTTTTTACAATTCTCACCCTGTTTTTATAATTATCACCCTGTTTTTACAATTCTTACCCTCTTTTTTACAATTCTCACCCTGTTTTTTAAAATCCTACCCTGCTTTTACAATTCTTACCCTGTTTTTACAATTCTCACCCTGATTTTACAATTCTCACCCTGCTTTTATAATTACCTTCCCGTTTCGACAATTAATTCTCACCGTTTTTACTAATTCTCACCCAGATTTTTCTATTCTAACCTCGTTTTTTATTTCTTACCCTGCCTTTACAATTCTCACCCCGAATTTTTAACTCTCATCCAGTTTTTATAATTCTCACTCTCTCTTTCCTGTTTTATCTGTTCTTACCCACTGATCTTTATTCTCAACTTCTCAATCAACCTCGTCTACTCTCTCACCCCTTCTTTTCATGCCATATTTCCATTATCTCCCTTCCTATCTCATTTATTTTCCACAGTCAAGCCAGCTGGCTCCCTAGCAATAATTGCGTTATCTAGACCACTACTGCCGTAAATGTACTTTTATTATATTCATACGACTGGTCTATTTAATGAGCCAGAAAGACTATATCAATATTTTCGCATTAGAAGATTGTTGCATTAAGTGAATTTTCACTACCAGTGGAATCTAGTATATAAATCTCGCCCCTTATACGCTGTTTGCATGTGCCATCAACAATTTGTCTCACATATTTTAACCTGAAAAGCAGTTATACAGCCTACTAAAGCTGGCCTTCCATAAAGCTGGTATTAACCAAATAGATGATCAAGGACGAGGAAGTCCTCTTTATGGACTGCAGTGCACCCAGCATGACTGCGTCATAGTTTACTTAAATATCCACTTTCTCATCGCAGGTCTCTGACTTCTCATAGTCGATTTCTAAGTTCTCATAGTCGATTTCTGACTTCTCATGGTAGATTTCTGACTTCTCATGGTAGATTTCTGACTTCTCATGGTAGATTTCTGACTTCTCATGGTAGATTTCTGACTTCTCATGGTAGATTTCTGACTTCTCATGGAAGATTTCTGACTTCTCATGGTAGATTTCAGACTTCTCATGGTAGATTTCAGACTTCTCATGCTAGATTTCTGATTTCTCATGGTAGATTCTGATTTCTCATGGTAGATTTCTGACTTCTCATGGTAGATTTCTGATTTCCCATGGTAGATTTCTGACTTATCATGGTAGATTTCTGACTTCTCATGGTAGATTTCAGACTTCTCATGGTAGATTTCTGACTTCTCATGGTAGATTTCTGACTTCTCATGGTAGATTTCTGATTTCCCATGGTAGATTTCTGACTTCTCATGGTAGATTTCTGACTTCTCATGGTAGATTTCTGACTTCTCATGGTAGATTTCTGACTTCTCATAGTAGATTTCTAAGTTCTCATAGTAGATTTCTGACTTCTCATGGTAGATCTCTGATTTCTCATGGTAGATTTCTGATTTCTCATGGTAGATTTCTGACTTCTCATGGTAGATTCTGATTTCTCATGGTAGATTTCTGACTTCTCAGGGTAGATTCTGATTTCTCATGGTAGATTTCTGACTTCTCACGGTAGATTTCTGATTTCTCATCGCAGGTGTCTGATTTCTCACTCCAGATCCCAATTTGTCATCTCAGATTTCAATTTTTTAACTAAATTCTCATCGTATGCTGTTTTAGTATTATTGTAAGAATATCACATTTTACTTAAAAAATATGTGCTACATGCTACTCACCAAAGTACTACAAGTAGAAGGATAAAAATGTTTTAAAAAACTGACATAAAAGTCTTCAAATGTTAGGAGCCAATAATTCTCAACTGATGATTAAGAAAGTAAAATTTTATGTACACAAATCTATTGAAATGGTAGTTAAAGAACATTGAAACAGAAAATCTACAATTAAATTTATCGCAAAGTAAAAGCAGACAAACAAAATCAACAGGAAAAATTGCGTGCCATTTAATTAAAAAACAACTAAGTTTAAAGCGACATACAAAAATCAAAACGGAATTAATTGGCTAGAATTTCTAAAAAAACAGAACAAGAAAAATTCCGCCAAAATCTGGATAAAACTACATTTTATTTATTTATAACAAAATTGTGTTAGGAAACATTGAAATGCCAGCAGTTTGAATCTGTGAGAATATGAGTAAAGTCATTTCAATCAGGTCACACTTCAAGATCCAAGGAGGTCACACTGCAGGATCCAAGGGGGAGGTCACACTTCAGGATCTAGGGGGGGAGGTCACACTTCAGGATCTAGGGGGCAGGTCACACTTCAGGATCCAGGGGGGAGGTCACACTTCAGGATCTAGGGAGGAGGTCACACTTTAGGATCCAGGGGGGAGGTCACACTTCAGGATCCAGGGGGAGGTCACACTTCAGGATCTAGGGGGGAGGTCACACTTTAGGATCCAGGGGGAGGTCACACTTCAGGATCTAGGGGGGAGGTCACACTTCAGGATCCAGGGGGAGGTCACACTTCAGGATCCAGGGGGAGATCACACTTTAGGATCCAAGGAGGTCACACTTCAGGATCCAAGGAGGACACACTTCAGGATCCAGGGGGGAGGTCACACTTCAGGATCCAGGGGGGAGGTCACACTTTAGGATCCAGGAGGAGATCACACTTCAGGATCCAAGGAGGTCACACTTCAGGATCCAAGGAGGTCACACTTCAGGATCCAGGGGGGAGGTCACACTTTAGGATCCAGGGGGAGATCACACTTTAGGATCCAAGGAGGTCACACTTCAGGATCCAAGGAGGTCACACTTCAGGATCCAGGGGGGAGGTCACACTTCAGGATAATAAAGATTTGATAGGGTTTATTTAGATCATGCTTCGCGGATCCAAAATCTACCTGATACCGTGAGATCAGGTCAGCTGACACTCGGGCACCAGCAGCAGGTTTGGTCCGGACTTGCACACTAGCACGGACTCCTGTCCTAGAAGCCGGACTGGCTGCACAGGTCCTCCCCGTACAGTCGCCGACAAACGCACCCTGGATAGCCGACACCGCCTGGTCAGACACCAGACGTCTAACCCGTTACCAGACGATGTAATTAACGCGTCCTTGCTAGGCAACAAACAAGGCGGCGACCAGGCGCATAGCAACGGTTGCTGGGGCCCGGAGGGTTGACCCAATAATCGCCAGGCGCCGGTGCATAGGCGCAACAATAGAAGCTGACCGTTGGCCAAGCCGCAGACGGCGTGTCTGTCAGACACTGACACAGACAGAACTGCCTGACGCTGCCAGACTAGACGCTTCTGACGGAAGCCGCTCGAGGATTCGTTCGGATCCGGGCTCACCTGCGAGTGATAACCAAGCTGGCATGTCGAGTGCACGGTCTTTGTCCAAGGTCTACTTGGCGCATGTTTGACAGGTCTTTGTCCTAATTGTACTAACGTTTTGTGTTTAGTAGGTCTTTGTACTTATTCTAACGACATCGTTTCTTTGTCCTCATTCTATAAGTGAAATGTTTAACAGGTGTTTGTCCTTATTCTAACCAAGGACTACTTAAGTATCGTTTATAGAAGGACGCTGCACTCGCGGTTCGTGTAATTTTTTTTGAAGGCCAATTTTCGCCGAAAAATACATTAACGAGATACAAAAAATTCACGATTTTCATCTTCAATGGCTTGCTCAGACTGACTACAACCCTGCTGAAAAGAAAAAACTGCTGAAACTTATCAAAAAGACCTAGTGTATTCGCTCCTCTATTGTATTTCGCCAAGTTAGTGTCCTTGACACGTTTACTTTTAAATACTTCGTATTTTTTCGAGGGTTTTCAATTCTGTAATGTTAAATGTTAAAGGTTGGATTAAAGTGTTAGTTTCTCTCAATAATCAGTAGTTTCTTTAGCATTCTATGATGACTGCTTTCTATGTCTTTATTTGTTTGGTAAATTTAAATTAGCTATAGACATTCTATATTAAATGTTAGTCTATACCCTGGCTATGCCTGATATATAATAATATCTAGGGCCTACTATGCTTTTTTAGCATGTTCTACAAAAATGTTGTGTAGAAAGGACCTACTGATTAGTTTATGAGTAGATCGTTATAAAGTATTATTCTTAATTTGAAGGTAGATAGATATTAGATACTTGCATATTGTATAGAAGGTACTAATTTTACTATTCTGTCAAATATCTGTAGATTAGGCTTCTTAAACGGTTCTACTGGATACAAAAGTTCTATTTTCAGACTTGTCTTGAAACTTTATATTTTATTTAAATGATAGGCCTAACAACATATTGAATTTATTTCTGCTGTTTGGAGAGCAGTTTTTTAACCTAGTCTAGTTTAATGGAACCAAGATATATTCAATACTCAGGCCTTGCATTGAATTTAAAATATAAATATTTATATATAGAAAGTGATTCTAAAGGAAAATGCGTATAATAGACTTTAGAAGACAAATTTTCAACTTTAGTAATACTATTGAAGTGATTTAGTATAGAATTGATTATATTGGCCTGTTGGGATAAAAGCAATACAGTATTGTAGCAATTTTTTTACTAGATATAATGTATAGAAGCTGTATATATTTCTTTTTGTTAGCTTCAGAATTTCTGCAATGCCAATGAAATGCTGTCTTCCAAAGTGTACAAGTAACTACAAATCTGGTGAGAAGGTGACAGTGTATAGCTTTCCAAAGGATAAAGAAGACTACAGCATGTGGATCCGAGCTTTGCCACCAAATGTTAAGGTATGGTGCTATTGCTGCTATTGCATATTCTTGTCTTGCTTAATTCACATGCTAATGGAACATTAGTACAATATGATATAATACTTACTGTTTTAGAGTCCATCTAAATACATGGGCATTTGCCAAAAACATTGGCCAACAAATGCACCAATGTTAAAGGTCAAGCGATTCATGCGCCCTATGGACCCACCAAGTGTATTCCCAAATCTTCCAACAGGCTCTCTTCGCCTGACTGAGCCAAGTAAATATATCTCATAGCAAGGTTAAATATTACAGTTTGTACCAAATGATAGGCTTTCTATAATATTTTACTTAATTAAGTTTTTGTCTGATTTCATACCTTACATATTATTTTTCTTACTTCAGAGCACTCTAGAGATGTTCAACGCCGCGGTATTCTGTTAAACCAGCGGGCTCAAATTGCTGATGAAATGGACTCATTCAATGAGACTGATCGGATTCACTCATGGAGTTCCTTTGTTGAGAAATCTGCCACCCTTGACTTCGTTGCAAATGAGTGGATAGTGCAGCGTGACGAATCATGTGTGCGATTTGTCCTTCTTTGGGAACTAAGAGTTGAATGCTCAATTTCAGTCATGTCCGACTTTTCTGTTATTGCAAATCGTCATAACACCCCAGTGTCAGTGTCTGAGCTGCTGGGTTTTCAACATCGACTTGAGCGCTACAGCCAATTGGAAGCAGTACAAAATAAAGTTCGACAAGCTGAAGTAAATCCAATCAAGGAATTCAATGCATATTTGGACGCACTACAGCCACTTTGTCAGGAGCTGCAGAACCCGCGCCATTCATTCCTTGTTCGACAGCTGCAACTGAGTGTTGTTCAGCATCATGGCGTACGGTATGCTGCAAATGATATAATGACAGCTGCCAGAATGTACTTCACCAGTCGTGCTGGCTATCGTGCAATGAGAGAGTTCGCCTGTCTACCACATCCAGACACTCTCAAACGTCATCTGGGTGGACTTGGCAGCATTGGAACCGACACCGACTGTCAGCAAATTGTCAAGTCGAATTTCGAACACAACACACCGTCTCAGTGCCTGTGCTCAATCATCTTTGATGAAGTGTATGTGCAACCTTCACTTCGTCTCAAAGGTGTCCATGTAGTTGGCTTTGCTGAGGATGTTCCACAGAAGCTTGCTCGGACTATTCTCGCCATTATGGTAAAACCATTTATGGGCGCACCTGCGTTTGTTGCCAGACTTGTGCCAATCTATAGTTTACAGCCTGCTTTTTTACACAGACAGGTTGTACGACTTATTGAAATTGTCCACGGCTGTGGTGGTACAGTTGTGAGCTTGATTTGCGATAATCACTTCACTAACCAGAACTGTTTCAAACTGTTTCATTGCGACACAAACACACCATGGCTTGCCGAAAACCCTGCAGACGCAGAGAAACCATTGTTTCTGTTGTTTGACACAGTGCATTTGTTTAAGAATATAAGAAATAATTGGTTCACTCAAGCGCACAAGGAGATCGATTTTCACCCATCAGCAGATAAGCAGGAACGTGTTTGCCGAGCACGCTGGAATGATATTGTTGAAATCGAGGAGCGATCCCGTGGACAAGTAGTTCGCCCGACTTCAGTCAACTCTGTCGCGTGCAATCCGTCTCCACTGGAGCGACAAAAGGTGTCACTAGTTGTCGACATCTTCAACGAGAAGACGGTTGCCGCACTTCGTGTTAACGGTCGCCATGACTCAGCCGACTTTGTGGACCATGTGGTCACCTTTTGGAAAATAGTTAATGTTAAATCACCAGAATCACACGTTGCCTTGAATGACAAACTTAGGGCTCCAATTACGTCGGAAGAATCTAGCAGCTTGACACATTTACTTAATTTCTCCGCACTGGTGGAGCGCATGCCGGGTGGACGAGGTGCGGGACGCGGTCGGTCGCTCACCACAGAGACGCGCAACGCTTTAATCCAGACAACAAGAGGTCTGGTGGGCCTCAGCAGACACCTTCTAACCAACCATCGATTTTCTTACGTTCTTCTTGGTGAGTTCTTTGCATTATTTACATGCAGCAATCAGTTTTTGAATAATTGTTGCTAGGGAATGAATTTAATGAATTGTGGGGATGCAGGTCACGGCTATCTAATGGGTCACGAAATTGTCTTTAAGGTGTACTGCAATCAGACAGATTGGAGGCCGAGTTCGCTCTCTACCGCCAGGGCCACGGCGGGTGTTACTACATAACAGTCGAGCAAGTTATGGCCAGTGCTCGGCTGCACCGAATGAAATTGTACGGAGCGCTTCAGAACAGCTTTGAGGCTCATGAGCCGGCGACATGCTGTTCCGATGGGATGAAGGACTCTGATCTAGAGGTGTTTGATCAGCTTCAAGACAAGATCAGCCACAATACAGATGAGGAGAATGCTTCTTTGTACTATATTTCCGGTTACGTTGCTGCTAAAGAGCATCTTCCAGAAGTTTTTGAAGCATTTGCAACTGAGTTTCCTGGCGGTAGCGAATTTACATCGCTGCTATCTCGTGGCAAGCTCCGGCACCCGCCAGAGTGGCTTTTAGTTTTCTCCAGCCTGTGCTATGCTTTTTTCTCCTCTTAAGATCCACTGCGTCAACTATTGTGTCCGATCTTTTATTAACGTTTTTGAAGCTTTCATGGATGTAACTGTTTCAGATCCAGCTCAGGTTAGCCGCATTTCCAGGAGGTTAGCTAACACATTTTTTAAAGGACTCGTGCGTCGTGATTCGGACCATGTACGAGAGACGCCCGGCAGTGGACGGCGTCTGCGAAAGTTAGCATCAAGTTAGTTATGAGCTGTTTGTACGCTTTTTGAGAAATCCGTGACATTCTATCAACACACCGAGTTCGTATAAAACTTGAACACCCATTGTACACTTAGACACCTCTAATTTAAACAAACGAAGTGGACACTGGAAAATATCGAAATATCCAACCAAAAATGCAATAAGCCAAAATCGGAGGCAACATAGCTCGTAGAATTGAAGCGAACATTGTTAATTGATTGAGCATGTAATTTGACCCATAGTCCATGGTTGTCCATGTTTTATACAGACCCAATTCACATTCACGTCATTGAATATGCTTATGCTTTCATAAGTTGGTTTATGCATCTGTTGCTGCTTTCATACGTTGGTTTAAACATTTGTTGCTGCTTTCATAAGTTGGTTTCTGCATTTTACTGCTGTTGCCTACCCAATAGTTGCCACAGTTTCTATACACTATACACTATACACAGTCTTATATTTGCAGCCTTACATACATATTTGCCTTACTGTAGCTATCAATTGAGATTAAAGTACAATGAGCTGCTGTGCAACAAGCAACCAGTTCAGTTCAACATTTTTTGTTTCCAGTCCAACAACGATACATCGATTGTTATCAGCACTGGCATTGTGCCAGTTTCTCTGCTTTTGCTCTTTGTTATTTTATTGTTGAAAAGATCAGGGATGGCTTTTGAAAAGTACAGACTGACGGGCTTCGTTCTTTGTTAATCTCATCTCATTTTAATTGGATTACATTAGCTCAATTGTCGGAATTATCCTTTAAATATCCTAGCTTTATTGTTCTATAATAAAGAAGGGGGTAACAGTACCTTGCTGTACATTTCTCGCGAATACATGTAGTTGCAGCCGAAACTGTTCACTCATCTAAAAGAGGAATAAATTCTGAGCAACCCCGTGAAAAAACTAGACCTCTACATGCAACCATTTAAAAATAACAGCATTTTGAAAAATGGCCTTCAAAAAAATCTACACCATTCGGGAGTGCAGCGTCCTTCTACTTAAGTAGTCCTTGATTCTAACACGTGACGTATTAGACAGGTCTTTGTCCTCATTCTAACGACATTGCGTCCTTGTCCTCATTTTACCGACTGACTTGTTCACAGGTCTTTGTCCACATACCACCAAGTAAATGTGTTTGACAGGTCTTTATTTACATTCTACCCAGTGCGTGTGCCAGGTCTTTGTCCACATTCTACCGAGTGTGTATGACAGGTCTTTGTCCACATTCTACCGAGTGGGTGTGCCAGGTCTTAGTTCACATTCTAAAAAGTGTGTATGACAGGTCTTTGTCCACATTCTACCAAGTAAGTGTGTTTGAAAGGTTTTTGTCCTAAGTTTAAGCCGTGTGTAAAAGATTCTAAGAGGATAATTCAATTAAACCAGCTGACTCACCTGAAACACCGCACCGTCAGCACCACCGCTGAGCACGCCTCTGCTAGGATAGGCCGCCAGAGCCAAAACTGGTCCGGCGTGAGCAGACACAACGGAACAGTTTGAGCTGTCGTTGACTTGCTGGCACAGTTCGGACACTGGAAAGAATCTAATGAGATTATCCTCACCTCCAGTGGCTAACAGATAGCCATTGGAAGGCCAGACGAGCATAGCGTTCAATGGCAAAGGCGACGCTCGGCGACAAGCAAGAGGCTGCAAACCGCCGTCAGCGTCGGCGATCAACCGGACGCTGTGGAGAGTGCCGGACAATGTGGACACAATGGCTAGCTGGCAATGCTCCGGCAGCACCACCAGATGACTCAAACCTTCCACTGACAGTTTCAGACTGCATCGCGGCGTCGACGCAGTTGACGACGCGTTGACGGCCGCATCGGCGAGATTCCACAGTTCGAGGAGGCCGTCGGAGCAGCCAACCAGCAGTGACCGATTGCCGTTGGCCAAGCCGAGGCACCAAACGGAGGCCACTGGTGACTGACGGCTGGCCGAAGATGCCGAAGCCAAAGCGCTCGGCTTTGATGAAGTTGACGACGGCGATGATGTTGTTGGAGATGGCGGAGACTCGCTGCCTGGGGAGGCTGCAGATGACGGAGCAATGTTGGTGACCTGGAAAGCGAAGGTTAGATTATTGATTTTTTCCTCGAATTTAAATATATGCTGTCTTTGATGACATTCGAGATGTAATTGAGTATCTTCAAAATTTTAGTAGAATGTTTCACTGCCAATCCCTAGCAATTTTAATCTTCATCCGAATATTTAAGAATCGTCCTTACTTCTTCAGAATGGCCCTGATAGTTGAGAATCGTCCTAATCCTTGGGAATCGCCCCAGTCTGGGAAATCGCCACAGTTTTGAGAGTTCTTAGGAATCGTCCCAGTCTTGGAAATCGCCACAGACTTGGGAATCGCCTCAATCCTTGGGAATCGTCCCAGTCTTGGGAATCGTCCCAGTCTTGCGAATCGTCCCAATCTTGAGAATCGCCACAGACTTGGGAATCGCCTCAATCCTTGGGAATCGTCCCAGTCTTGGGAATTGTCCCAGTATTGGGAATCGTCTCAGTCTTGGGAATCGTTCCAGTCTTGGGAATCGTCCCAGTCTTGGGAATCGTCCCAGACCTGGGAATCGTCCCAGTATTGGGAATCGCCTCAATCCTTAGGAATTGTCCCAGTCTTGGGAATCATCCCAGACCTGGGAATCGTCCCAATCTTGGGAATCGCCTCAATCCTTGGGAATCGTCCCAGTCTTGGGAATCGTCCCAGTGTTGGAAATCGCCCAATGGCTGTTGCTGGGACAACAGCTAATAATAGAAATCGCCGGGAAAGCTTACCCGCTGTCGCAATCCGAGCAGTGCAACATCCTCGCCATTGCTGTCGGTTTCATTATTGTCTCCATAGCCCAGTCCTCCATTGGGCACAGTTACAGAGGACAGATGACCTGTTTGGTTCAATCTTCTGCTTCTCTCTAAAGCAGATTTTTGCCTGTCAAACTGGGCAACCTGGCGGCCTTGCAGGGTCCAGACAGACAGACAGCCATCTAGGCTGCTAGTAGCGACAAGCCTATCAGAGCTTGACAAGGATTCCGACACGGTGACAAGATCGATGTCCATGGAGTGTGCGGGCAGAACTACTGGCACCACTGTTCTTTCGGGTGGCGACCGAGTCACTGAATATTTTTGTAGTAAAAAAACGATTGGCTAATCAGAGAATAGTATACTTAACCGGTCTGTCCGACCTCCTCACTCTTGACCAATCAGAGAATAGTAGACTTAACCGGTCTGTCCGACCTCCTCACTCTTGACCAATCAGAGAATAGTAGACTTAACCGGTCTGTCCGACCTCCTCACTCTTGACTAATTAGAGAATACGAGTAGTAGACTTCAAAGGTCTGTCCACCCTCTCTATTATTGACCAATCAGAGAATAGTAGACTTAACCGGTCTGTCTGACCTCCTCACTCTTGACTAATCAGAGAATAGTAGACTTAACCGGTCTGTCCGACCTCCTCACTCTTGACCAATCAGAGAATAGTAGACTTTACCGGTCTGTCCGACCTCCTCACTCTTGACTAATTAGAGAATACGAGTAGTAGACTTCAAAGGTCTGTCCACCCTCTCTATTATTGACCAATCAGAGAATAGTAGACTTCACGGGTCTGTCCACCATCTCTATTATTGACCAATCAAAGAATAGTAGACTTCACGGGTCTGTCCACCATCTCTATTATTGACCAATCAGAGAATAGTAGACTTCACGGGTCTGTCCACCCTCTCTATTACTGCCCAATCAGAGAATAGTAGACTTCACGGGTCTGTCCACCCTCTCTATTACTGACCAATCAGAGAATAGTAGACTTCACGGGTCTGTCCACCCTCTCTATTACTGACCAATCAGAGAATAGTAGACTTCACGGGTCTGTCCACCCTCTCTATTATTGACCAATCAGAGAATAGTAGACTTCACGGGTCTGTCCACCCTCTCTATTATTGACCAATCAGAGAATAGTAGACTTCACGGGTCTGTCCACCCTCTCTATTATTGACCAATCAGAGAATAGTAGACTTCACGGGTCTGTCCACCCTCTCTATTATTGACCAATCAGAGAATAGTAGACTTCACGGGTCTGTCCACCCTCTCTATTATTGACCAATCAGAGAATAGTAGACTTCACGGGTCTGTCCACACTCTCTATTACTGACCAATCAGAGAATAGTAGACTTCACGGGTCTGTCCACCCTCTCTATTACTGACCAATCAGAGAATAGTAGACTTCACGGGTCTGTCCACCCTCTCTATTATTGACCAATCAGAGAATAGTAGACTTCACGGGTCTGTCCACCCTCTCTATTATTGACCAATCAGAGAATAGTAGACTTCAAGGGTCTGTCCACCCTCTCTATTACTGACCAATCAGAGAATAGTAGACTTCACGGGTCTGTCCACCCTCTCTATTACTGACCAATCAGAGAATAGTAGACTTCAAGGGTCTGTCCACCCTCTCTATTACTGACCAATCAGAGAATAGTAGACTTCACGGGTTTGTTACTCTTGAACGCAGATATTTTCTATAATTTACCCACTGACTGACCCTAACAAGAATCCAAAACAAGGTTTGTCTCACCGTAGGCACTAGATCCCAAACGAAATAGCCAAGCAAGGCCGCACAATTGGAAGCAGAACATTAGGGCGTAGGTTGACGTGAGGACAAAAGTGACGCCAAACAGACAGATAGCGGCCAGGCCCCATGTGCCGTGCAGAGCTGCTGGACGACCCAGAAGCCACCAGGAAGACTGCTGCTGCTGCTGCTGCTGTTGTTGTGCAGTTAAACTTTCGTCAACAACATCCGGAGCTGCAGTGTCAACTTTAGCCTTATAAACGGTCGATCCCAAATATGTGACATATCTGCCAGCTAAACTTTTGTTATAATGGCCAAACAGTGATGGCCAATGCAGGGAGGCCATCTCGGGCCAATAGCGCTGGTAATCCGGATTAGTATCAGATTGCAATGATTCTCCCGTTGGCGCATAATCCGACAATGTCAGCGGCGACCAAGTCCCATTGCTGGGCAGTGTTAGGGAGTTATGCAAGTGCCTGGCGATTGCTGACAATGCACCGCTTGCCTGTCATATCGGGGGATTCGGATTGAAATTTGAAATATGTGAAAGCTGGTATTAAGCAGGTGAGCTTTACAATCTATACGATTAAAAAATTGAATTCAAGAATATACTCGTAGGATAACAGATTAGAATATAATAATACGGATATGGGATTAGAATTAATTGATATGGGATAATAGATCGGAAGTCAAGGATTATGGATAACTGTTATGGGATAAGGGATTAGAACTCTTTAATATGGGATACCCTGTAAAAAATTCGGCTGCTTCTTCGGCGGGTTTTTGTGCAAAATAGGAGTGGAATCTACCGAAATCCCCCCTATCTCGCAAGAGTTAAAGAAACCACCCAGGAAGCAGCCGATGTAACCGTAAATTGTGCGGAAACCGCCGAAGAATCACCCGAACCAGTGGCCCATGGGACAACCAGAGAATTATTTACGGGCGATTCCTCGGCGGATTCTGAGCATGGAATCTTCCGAACTGGAGGATTCTTTGGGTGATTCCATTTCGCCACCAAGAAGCTGCGAGAAAACGTCCAGTTGGGTAGATTCTAAGCATGGAATCATCCGATTGGTATGTTTCCAGCGGTCGGCTGTTTCTTTTTCTGGAAACACCGCAGATTCCAACTGGAATCACCCAAAGAAACATCCCTATTTTTAGCGGGTAACGGATTACAATGTTAGAATATGGGATAACTAGACTAAAATGTAAGAATATGGGATAACGGATTACAATGTAAGAATATGGGATAACTAGACTAAAATGTAAGAATATGGGATAACGGATTACAATGTAAGAATATGGGATAACGGATTACAATGTAAGAATATGGGATAACGGATTACAATGTAAGAATATGGGATAACGGATTACAATGTAAGAATATGGGATAACGGATTACAATGTAAGAATATGGGATAACGGATTACAATGTAAGAATATGGGATAACGGATTACAATGTAAGAATATGGGATAACGGATTACAATGTAAGAATATGGGATAACGGATTACAATGTAAGAATATGGGATAAATGATTACAATGTAAGAATATGGGATAACGGATTACAATGTAAGAATATGGGATAACGGATTACAATGTAAGAATATGGGATAACGGATTACAATGTAAGAATATGGGATTAATGGATTAGAATATAATAATATAGGATAAGGGAACTAAGGATTTCGAGTTTTTAAGACTAAGACTTGGAATTTAATTTATAAAGTGTGGGATATTATAATATCTAATCTATATAGATTACTTATCCAAATTCAACCATTCGGACAAATTTAGGAAATTTCTGGGATTAGTTATTTCGTTATGGGATTTAATATAGACTAAACACAAAAATCACGAATGATAACAGCCCAGTCACCTGCAGTAGCCAAGCAGCCAACAATAGCAGGATGAGCCGCAGAGCCAGCCTCTTATTAGCCAGATAGTAGAGCACCTGAATTCTTCTAGGCACGCTAGCAGTGGCGGTGGTGGCGCCGGTGGCAGGACCAGCGGCCAGGCTGTGCATCAGAAAGGCCGCAGTATTGGCATCTGATGGCTGACGCCTGTGAAAGTGATGAAACTGTTGCAATCTACGAATTTGCTCCTCCGAAGATGACGGCGACTCGGCGACCGCTGGACCCGACAGCGGGGCGTCGGCTTCGGCTGCATCGGCGGAGTCGCCACAGCCAAGTGTGACAGCCAGATCTTTTGGCACTTCGCGTACCGACTGGTGGCAGTGCAGCTGTTGCATCTGGTTCGGCTGCGGCTGTTGCTGCAAATTAATAACCCGAATTTGATAACTTGCAAATTACGCAGCTCTTACGCAGCCTAATGTACAGCTGTTCAGTCCATGGACTGAGAGGTCGCGACACCGCATATGGGAACTGAAGCACTAGAGAATTAAGCGACTTGAATAAGGACACAAATCGTTTCCCTTAGGCTGAGATTCGAACTCCCGACCTCCCGACTCCGTGAGCTATGAGGTGACAAAAGACACAAATCGTTTCCCTTAGTCTGAGATTCGAACTCCCGACCTCCCGACTCCGTGAGCTATGAGGTGACAAAGAACACAAATCGTTTCCCTTAGTCTGAGATTCGAACTCCAGACCCCCCCGACTCCGTGAGCTATGAGGTGACAAAGAACACAAATCGTTTCCCTTAGGCTGAGATTCGAACTCCCGACCTCCCGACTCCGTGAGCTATGAGGTGACAAAAGACACAAATCGTTTCCCTTAGTCTGAGATTCGAACTCCCGACCTCCCGACTCCGTGAGCTATGAGGTGACAAAAGACACAAATCGTTTCCCTTAGGCTGAGATTCGAACTCCCGACCTCCCGACTTCGTGAGCTATGAGGTGACAAAGAACACAAATCGTTTCCCTTAGGCTGAGATTCGAACTCCCGACCTCCCGACTCCGTGAGCTATGAGGTGACAAAAGACACAAACTGTTTCCCTTGGCTAAGATTTGAACTCCCGACCTCTCGTATAAACACATCTATTTGTGATTTATATTTTCCATCTATATTATTGTTTTGAGTAGGCTACTTAAGTAGACAATTTAAATTTATTACGCTTTAACAGGGGACGCGTCTAGACTAACTTTGAAGGTTAATCTAGAGGTAGGTTCTATTTTTAAGTAGACTCAAACACGCAGTTACCAATGTGACAGGCGGCTGCTGCTGCTGCTGCTGTTGCTTAGCAAGCCTAGACGGCAGAGGCTCCATTCGTCTAATATCGATAGCCAAAATGGTGACAAAGAAGAACATTTGCAAGAAGAAATCTGTACACAGGCCGACAACAGCGAAGAGGGCAAATTCTTGGATGCTAGTATTGAAGGACAATAGGCCCAGGCTTAGCAGGGCCACCTCGGCAACCAGGCTGCGGGTGATGGCCCAGCCTTCCTTGCTCAAGCCCACAGCCACGCGATGGCGAACCTCCAGCTCAACTGGTGTGCTCACAACAGACTTAGTGATCACTAGGACATTCTCCATTCCGATGAGCACAACCAGATAGGGGAATGTTTCCGATCCATTCAGGCTGGGAGCCATGCCAAAGTACATGCAGACACCGACAGACATGAGCAACGAGGCGACGACCGTGAAACAGGCGCCGAATGCCAGACCCCACTTGCTCTTCACCATCTGAATTTTGCCTGCAATCAATGAGATATGAGCCAACACTGTGACCCAACACTGACAACTGTGACCCAACACTGACAACTGTGACCCAACACTGACAACTGTGACCCAACACTGACAAATGTGACCCAACACTAACAACTGTGACTTAACACTGACAACTGTGACCCAACACTAACAACTGTGACCCAACACTGACAACTGTGACCCAACACTGACAACTGTGACCCAACACTGACAACTGTGACCCAACACTGACAACTGTGACCCAACACTGACAACTGTGACCCAACACTGTGACCCAACACTGACAACTGTGACCCAACACTGACAACTGTGACCTAGACCCCAGAAAAGTCACAATGTATTAAAAAGGCCACTTACGAACAGAGAAGTATATGTACAAAAACAGGATAGTGTACAGCACCAGCAGCGGTGTGTACTCCACAATGAAACTATTGTCTTTGAAGTAGATGTGCGTCACGGAAACAGAGCTGTCGCCGGCCATTGAAACGCGATCAATCCAAGACAGCCCAGAGATTCGATTGGTTAGAGCCTTGACGAAGCTGAGCATTATTAGAGGTTGGAGGTGCAATTTCAGTTAAAATGCACAGGGTTGAATCGATTGGAAAACAATCTGGATTTGTGGAATTCGATTTGGAGACAATAGGGATTTCAGGAATTCTGGCACAATTGGGGTTTCGCGAATACTGGCACAATGGGGATTTCGGTAATTCTGGCACAATAGGGATTTCGGGAATTCTCGCACAATGGGGATTTCGGGAATTCCGGCACAATAGGGATTTCGGGAATTCTGGCACAATGGGGATTTCGGGAATTCGGGCACAATTGGGGATTTCGGGAATTCAGGCACAATTGGGGATTTCGGGAATTCAGGCACAATAGGGATTTCGGGAATTCTGGCACAATAGGGATTTCGGGAATTCTGGCACAATAGGGATTTCGGGAATTCTGGCACAATTGGGGTTTCGCGAATACTGGCAAAAGGAGGATTTCGGGAATTCTCGCACAATGGGGATTTCGGGAATTCTGGCACAATAGGGATTTCGGGAATTCTGGCACAATAGGGGTTTCGCGAATACTGGCAAAAGGAGGATTTCGGGAATTCTCGCACAATGGGGATTTCGGGAATTCTGGCACAATAGGGATTTCGGGAATTCTGGCACAATAGGGATTTCGGGAATTCTGGCACAATAGGGATTTCGGGAATTCTGGCACAATTGGGGTTTCGCGAATACTGGCAAAAGGAGGATTTCGGGAATTCTCGCACAATAGGGATTTCGGGAATTCTGGCACAATAGGGATTTCGGGAATTCTGGCACAATAGGGATTTCGGGAATTCTGGCACAATTGGGGTTTCGCGAATACTGGCAAAAGGAGGATTTCGGGAATTCTCGCACAATGGGGATTTCGGGAATTCTGGCACAATTGGGGTTTTGGGAATTCTGGCACAATTGGGGTTTCGCGAATACTGGCAAAAGGAGGATTTCGGGAATTCTCGCACAATGGGGATTTCGGGAATTCTGGCACAATGGGGATTTCGGGAATTCTGGCACAATTGGGGTTTCGGGAATTCTGGCACAATAGGGATTTCGGGAATTCTGGCACAATTGGGGTTTCGGGAATTCTGGCACAATAGGGATTTCGCGAATACTGGCACAATGGGGATTTCGCGAATACTGGCACAATGGGGATTTCGGGAATTCTCGCACAATTGGGGTTTCGCGAATACTGGCACAATAGGGATTTCGGGAATTCTGGCACAATAGGGATTTCGCGAATACTGGCACAATGGGGATTTCGGGAATTCTGGCACAATTGGGGATTTCGGGAATTCTCGCACAATTGGGGTTTCGCGAATACTGGCACAATAGGGATTTCGGGAATTCTGAGACAATGGGGATTTCGGTAATTCTGGCACAATTGGGGATTTTGGGAATTCGATTCTGAGACAATGGAGATTTCGAAAATTTGATTCTAAAACTAAGATTCGATTCCGAATCAATTCAAAACAGTGCCAAATTGTTCACTTACTCTTGATCCAAGCTTTTAAGGAAGGCGGTCACGCAGTAGGAGATGACTCGGTCTCTGCTGCGCACGTTGAATCGGGAGACGCCGGTGTGACGCCAGGGCATGCCGAACAGAATCTCTGCGCGGTTTCGGGGGGGAGAATTTGAGGGCAGAGTTAATATGACATAACATTACAGTGAGACCGGTGAGAAAGGGAACAGAGAAAAAAAACTGGAAAGAGGGGAGAGGGGAAGAACAGGGGGAGAGATAACGGGGGAGATAAGGGGGAGAGATAAGGGCGACAGATAAGGGGAGATAAGGGGGAGAGATAAGGGGGAGATAAGAGGGGGAGATAAGGGGGAGATAAGGGGAGAGAACTGGGGGCAGAGGTGTAGAGAACAGACTACCCAATAGGGCAAGTGAACAGGGGAAAAGATGAAAATAAGGGATGGGGATAGAAAATAGGGGAGAGGGTGAGTGAACAGGAGGGGAGAAATGGGACAAAGGGAAAAGAACATGGCAAGAGGAAGAGGAGAGAATTGGACATAGGGGAGAACTGGAGATGGTGAGAGAACATGGGTAGACAGGGGAGAACAGGGGAGGGAAAGAAAACAGGAGGAGAGAACAGGGGTAGACAGGGGAGAATAGGGGAGGGAAAGAAAACAGAAGGAGAGAACAGGGGAGAACACCATTATAAGCAACAAACCTTTCACTGACGACATGTACACAGTCCTAGTTGGATCGCGATCCGAATGAAACGACTCCAGCTGTTGTTGCCATAGCAACGCCGGGGACAATAGCAAGCAACCGTATGCCGGCAGTTGAGATCGCTCGTCAGATTGTGGATGGCCGTTGATAGCAACTGGTTCGTCAACTTGAACGCATATATCGTTAAAACTGCTGCCATTAGCCAATCGAAAATCTTGCACCAAAGCGTGCAACTCGAAACTGCCAAT
The DNA here is from genome assembly GCA_950097015.1 of Macrostomum hystrix. NCBI lineage: Eukaryota > Metazoa > Platyhelminthes > Macrostomidae > Macrostomum > Macrostomum hystrix. The sequence goes on from CATNEN010000003.1 coordinate 12,682,338, forward strand.
CAGGGCAGCTTGGAGCGCCTCTGCCCAGGCGCGACGGGACACGTGGACGGTAACGAGGATCTGCATGATGACAGCCTCCGGTGGTCGTTGTTGCATCTGATTTTAATGGTAGTTTGGTAGTAAAAGGCTTACTGTTGAAACAAGTAACATACTATTTTTTATTTTATCTATATAAAGACAGAATGCTACTAACGAGTAGTATGATCTACAGCTGGAGTTGTAGCCCAGGGGTAAGAGCGTCGGACTCACGACTTGAAGGTCGGGGGTTCGATTCCTGACTCCACTGGTATAATTTGTGTCCTGTAGCAAGACACTACTTAGTTCTGCATTGCTTCAGTTCACCCAGCCGTTACATTAGCTGGAGTAATTGGGCCAATTCTTATGGGTGAGTGTGGCGTTCCCCTGTCTATGGACTGAATAGCCGTTTTGAAGTCGTCTTTTATTCACCAAGCGTTTCTTAAGTCATCATTTATTTCTTTAGTGTATTTGGAAGTCATCATTTATTTCTTTAGTGTATTTGGAAGTCATCATTTATTTCTTTAGTGTATTTGGAAGTCATCATTTATTTCTTTACAGTATTTGGAAGTCATCATCCGTTTCTTCAGTGTTTTGGAAGTCATCATCCATTTCTTCAGTGTATTTGGAAGTCATCATCCGTTTCTTCAGTGTTTTGGAAGTCATCATCCATTTCTTCAGTGTTTTGGAAGTCATCTTCCATTTCTTCAGTGTTTTGGAAGTCATCTTCCATTTCTTCAGTGTTTTGGAAGTCATCTTCCATTTCTTCAGTGTTTTGGAAGTCATCTTCCTTTTCTTCAGTTTTTTGGAAGTCATCATCCATTTCTTCAGTGTATTTGGAAGTCATCTTCCATTTCTTCAGTGTTTTGGAAGTCATCTTTCATTTCTTCAGTGTTTTGGAAGTCATCTTCCATTTCTTCAGTGTTTTGGAAGTCATCATCCATTTCTTTACAGTATTTGGAAGTCACCATCCGTTTCTTCAGTGTTTTGGAAGTCATCATCCATTTCTTCAGTGTATTTGGAAGTCATCATCCACTTCTTCAGTGTTTTGGAAGTCATCATCCATTTCTTTACAGTATTTGGAAGTCATCATCCGTTTCTTTACAGTATTTGGAAGTCATCATCCGTTTCTTTACAGTATTTGGAAGTCATCATCCATTTCTTTACAGTATTTGGAAGTCATCATCCATTTCTTTACAGTATTTGGAAGTCATCATCCGTTTCTTTACAGTATTTGGAAGTCATCATCCATTTCTTTACAGTATTTGGAAGTCATCATCCATTTCTTTACAGTATTTGGAAGTCATCATCCGTTTCTTTACAGTATTTGGAAGTCATCATCCATTTCTTTACAGTATTTGGAAGTCATCATCCGTTTCTTTACAGTATTTGGAAGTCATCATCCATTTCTTTACAGTATTTGGAAGTCATCATCCATTTCTTTACAGTATTTGGAAGTCATTATCCATTCCTTCAGTGTTTTTTTATTTATTCAATAATCTATTTCCCTTTTCCTTAAAGTGTTATAAATAAAGTAGAGTGTAATCACTCAAATATCTAAAACTGTATGAGCAACGTAGAGCCAGTACATTATGACCCTGAAGCATTTCGTGTTTTACTCCTAATCGCAGACTAGCCACTCGGCGCACGCTAATGACCGCATCGCGCATTCTGCGTGTACAGGTACAGACTTTTAGTTAGTGTTACTATGGCGCCATTTACAGTATATAAGAGTATGACTCACAGATCAGGAGAGTAGAGAAGAGAAGAATGCTTGACAGACAGATAGAAAGACCCAATGTATGTTTGTAGAATACAAGAGATTTATTATTAGAAGGGTATTCTCATCTACCTAAATAACTAAGGCGTTGCCACAAGACTAAATTTTATGACCAAACCTTTTCAACGGTCTTTTCAACAAAAGTATTTTTGTGCTTCTGTACTACGAGTACTTTTTTCGTTCTAGTGGTTTTAAATAATTTACTTAAGCAACTGAAATTTAGTCGGTCATAACGTACTTTTGATTATGTAGTCTCTTAGTCTATATAGAGGTCATTACTCGAATGTTAAAACCGTTTTGCATTACTTTAAGTCCTGGTCATATCTACAAACTTCACTGCTCTATTTGATCATATAGACCAGAGGTCGGCAAACTCCGGCCCGCGGGCCAGATGCGGCCCTCAAAGTTCTCAAATCCGGCCCGTTGCCCCTTCCGACAGCTATAGTATACTGTTTCATCTTTCCCCTATCTCATCTCCCCCCGTGTCTCGTCTCTCCCGTGCCTAATCTCTCCTTTGTCTCACCTCTCCCGTGTCTAATCTCTCCCGTGTGTCATCTCTCCCGTGTGCCGTGTGTCATCTCTCCCGTGTGTCATCTCTCCCGTGTGCCGTGTGTCATCTCTCCCGTGTGCCGTGTGTCATCTCTCCCGTGTCTCGTCTCCTCCCGTGTCTCGTCTCTCCCGTGCCTTATCTCTCCTTTGTCTCACCTCTCCCGTGTCTTATCTCTCCTGTGTCTCATCTCTCCCGTGCGTCATCTTTACCGTGTCTCGTCTCGCCCCTGTCTCATCTCTCCTCGGTCTCATCTCTCCTGTCTCATCTCTTCCCTATCTCTGATATATTTCTCTTATATTTCTACCGTCAATGCGGCCCGTTGTCGTCTTTTAGGTTCTCTTTTTGGCCCGCTAGCTAATAAATTTGCCGACCCCTGATATAGACGTCCATTACTGATTTACTGGTATCCTTGGTCATATAGACGGTCATTACTGCTCTCATTGGTCCTATAGCAACGGTCATTACTAGTATCCTTGGCCATTTATACGGTCATTACTGCTCTCATTGATCAAATAGACGGTCATTACTGCTCTCATTTGTCATAGAGATGGTCATTACTGCTCTCATTGGTCAAATAGACGGTCATTACTGCTCTCATTTGTCATAGAGATGGTCATTACTGCTCTCATTGGTCAAATAGACGGGCATTACTGGTTTCCTTGGTCATTTAGAAGACATTTCCTGGCTCCTAAGGTGGCTTTAAAAAAACGAAATGTGTTAGTACTGAATAAAAAAATTTAAAGCACTCACCCAAGGGCGTGTTGAACCAGCAGCAGCAACCATTGAATTTCTTGCTTTGTTCCCAGAACTGACAACATTTTTATTAGCGTCATCGCCACCATCAACATTAATTACAAACTCATATGGCGTCCTACTTGGTATAGACAGCGTCAATAGTGGATACCAGAAGAACAGAATGACAAGAATCACTCCAGCCAGAATGTGGACAGGAAAGCGGGCGCATAGGATGCCATGATAGTAGAACAACCTGCTTACTTGATGCTTAATAGGCATTCTAACTAAGAACTTCTTGTTTTAATTCAATGCCTGTATAATTGATTCAGTTTATCGAGACACCATACAATTTCTCCATTGAATTGTTGATATAGATAGCATCTTTCATTTCATCTGCAAAAAGTTTTCAATTGAATTAGTAATTTTGTAATTAAGATAAACTTCATCACATAAATAAAAAATATTTAAATAGAAAATCATAGCTTTGTACTTAGTAGAGTCTGGTTTACACTACTTTTATTTACTCACCTAAATTTCTCATCATTCTGGCTACTACCAAGATTTAGCTAGATGAACTGAAGAAAGACTATTTTACAAATATGATAACAGGCAAGATATGTTGCTTAGCTTTTATATGGCTGAATAATAAATGTAATATATTTAGACAGGACATAATATTGTACACTTTGCTGCCATATTTTAGCTACACTTAATTATACAAATAGAACTAGATTTAAAACAGTGTCTGGTCTAAACAAGACCCGAAGGACATCCAGGCCCTTACTATGACCCTCACGGGCCATGGCTACTACACCAGACACTGTTTCCTCCGAGGAGACCTCCAGAGTGAGCAGTGCCTATTCTGTAACCTTGAGAGGGTAAGGCACATAGTGCAGCACAGCACCCCAGCATGGCAAGTTGTGGCATGGCACAGCGGAGGAGTTTGGCAGAGCTTGGTGCAGTCTTTTGAGTCAAAAAATTTCAGTCATCAGCACATTTTTGTGAACTTTGTGCAAAAATTCTGATTTGGCTTACAATTAGTATAATACCTTTGTGGAATAGGTGATTTTAACTTTTACTTAAAAAATAACCTTGGTAAAAAAGTATAATGATTAAAGCCATAGTCCGGATCATGTCGTTTACGCCGGAGATCTCCGGCGTAAATCTGGTTTGGGATCGGAGGCTGGCGTAAGTGCTTGGCGTAAGTATAGGCCAAAATGTGCCTTGGTGTAAGTGCTTGGCGTAAGTACATGGCATAAATCAAGTGGCATAAATGTTAGCACAAATGAGATCATTCACGATCAAATGTATCACTATAGAACATAACACATTTGCATTAATTAAGATGTTTGCGTTAATTAGGAGCAGCATTAAAACAAAGTTCATTAAAATATTGCAGTTCGTATAAATGAGATAGCAGAATATCTATTGTAGGATAGCAAAAGTTTTTTTAGCTTTAAGATGCTTACTTTGATACTTGATTCAGAATTTGCAACTTGTGAGATTTTTAAACAGTTGCAACTTCTGAATTTAATTAATCACTGATTAACATGATTTGTGAAGGACCTTTTTTTGGGTGGCGTAATTCAGAGGGACCTTTTTTTGGTTGGCGTAAGTCTGGCGTAAGTGCCAAAAAATGTTGGATTTTTCCTCCGGCGTAAGTCCAGCATGATCCGGACTATGGGATTAAAGTAGTGCATTTATTATAATTCTTATCTGCTAAATGATAACAATATCTCAAAAAGTCTATTCAATTTTTTAACTGAATTATCAATAAAATTATATAATTACTATATATCCTGTCATTAGGAGTCAGTGTAATAAAAGTTAATTAGCAATTGAACTGCAAAATAACTGCAGCTGTGCTGTTGCCTGTTGGCTGCACATCTTAAAACTCACTGATTAAAGTCAGAGAAACTAAAGTATATAGAAAAATATATATATTTAGATATTATAAATGAATATGAAATGACTGGTTAGGTTACGATAGGCCCTATGAATGCAAATTTTGCCATTTTAGCGATCAATTATCAAAGCATTAGGCAGAAAATGAATTTGGAGTATTCACTTTATAGCCGAGTTACCGATAGGGCTTTGCAGCGTTGAGGCATCTTCGCTACGATACGAATGCAAAAATCAAAACTTTTATAGAGACAAGCATAAGAGTTCTGTACGCAGGCTGAACGGTGAATGTTTAAAAACTGGAGAAAAAATCACATGCATAACTAATTTGAACATTTTTTCTTGGAATCCGCTTCGGCAAATAGGATTGAACATTTAAAACAAAAGGAATAGTTATAAAACTTAATTCACGCATTAAAGTACTATTAATTAAAAAATTGAGATTGTTTAGTTTTAAAACTAAAATTAGAAAGATTAGAAAGCCTCAAGTGTCCTGCACTTACAAGTCACAATTATGCAGCCTGCAGCGGTAGCCTGGCATGCAGGTTCATGGTTCGAACTCTGTTTTGACTGCTGAACTCAATGCCGCATTCGCCTAGCTCATTATTCTTGCCATCGTATATCGTGATACTCAGTCGTTTTATATACAATAATGGCTGATATCGTTAGGCTATATATATTCATTGTATGTACTCCATCGCCCGTCGGTCATGGAGTAGACACAAATAAAAGGAATCAAATTAAATATGCGAAACTCCTTGATTTAACACGCAATCAGCACAATTTCTATGCAGTGCCAGAAAAACCATCTTTAAAATGGAAAATGAAGCTAATATTGAACATGTGTATTTTTCGTCGCAAGAGGCGTGATGAAAACGAACTAGCAATTTTCATTACTGAGTATTTCAGTGTGGCAGGCGTTTATAATTGCAGGTAAAAATGTTTGAGACAAGCTGTTTGTATAACCAGTAATAGGTACCATGTTCCGTACTGCAAATTTAGCAAATGGGATTTTTCGAATATTCGTATGAACTATCATGGTTAAAAAAACAGGTGTTTTCGAAATAGAACTGTAATTCTAGGTTATTAAGGATTAATTAGAAATTAGTATAATGGGATCGAGTAGTGTTCAATAATTAGACAATTTTAACGTCGTTTAAGGGGCTTTAAAAAAACTCGTTTTATATTACTTTAGGTGCGTTTGATGAAATCTGAACAATCAAACATTTTATAATTCGTGATTCAGATTTAGGGTCTAGAGTCCAAAGATTCATTCACAAAAAAGAATCATATATAGATCGACTATATGCACATAAGCTAGGGAACATCAGAGTCAAAAGCTTTGTCAATTGGCAAGTCGCATTTTAGAGATGTCACTATGGATTTAGAAGTTTCGTATGGAGCAAAGCGACAATTGTATGCGGAAAAATCATAGGCAGACAGAAAGCAGCTATTTTTTGAGAAGTTTCAAAAATTGAACGAAACGGAAGTTTTTCTGGTTTAAAGATGAAGCATAATTTTAAGCCTCGAGTGAAATATTCTATAATAGCTTAAGAAAATCAATCAGATTTACAATTGATTTCAGCGCAGGCAAGTGAAGAGTTTAAAAACGGTTGCTAAAAACTTTACAAGCAGTTATTCGTGTCAACTTTTATTTACAATTAGCAAAGCACAGAAAAATCAAATGAGCAAAGCAATAAGAACAATAAACAGACTATGTAAAAACTACAATCATTTTCTTCAGTTACAAATTAGCAAAGAATTAAAATCTTCGGGACTTCACGCGCAGGTCAAGAGGAGCTAAACCGCCAACCGTCGGAGGCTGCGGCGAGGGCGGTGGCGGCGGGTACGGCGATTCAACTGCAACTGGCTGCTGCTGCTGGAGTTGATGATGCTGCAAAATCCGGTGCAGATGCTGCTGCTGCTGCTGCCACAGTGCATGGATCGAGGGAAGCGGCAGTGGCGGCAGGGTCGGAGGAGGAAACGTCGGCAGGAAAAATGGCCTTGGCGATGGCTGCTGCTGCTGCTGATAATAGTGTTGACGAGGCGATGTTGGATTAGAAGCACCAAATGCCGCAGCTGCCATTTGTTGATAATATAGCCGCTCTTGCTGCTGCTGCTGCTGCTGCTGCCTCCTCAAGCTGCACAGGTCAGCAACAGTCTGATCTGGATCCCAGAAAAAACTCGAATAATCGCCCAGCTGTTCTGGCTCATGCGTCTGCGCTAATTGCGTCGGTGGTGGCAGCGGCAGCGACGGCAGAAGCGGCTGAGGTAGCCAGGCCATAGAGTGCGGAATCGGCAGCGGATACGATGCCGAAGGTGGCGGCGGCGGCGGCGGCGGCGGGGGCGGCGGCGGCGGCTGCGGCGGAGCGGTCCCAGTCAGAGACGGCTGATTTGTCGCCGAGGTGGAAGCATTCGGTAGCCTTTGATTCCTCTGCTGCTGCTGCTGCTGAAATTTCTTGCTGTGAGAGCCAGTTCCCGTGGCTGGCCTATGGCCATTCTTGCGCAGGTGGGTCTTTAGCGAGTGGCAGTACTTTGTAGCGTAGTTGCAATCTCGGCAGCAATAGTGACAGACACTGCTGTGCGACTTCAGGTGCGAATTCAGCATGCTGCGGTTGACGCATTTGTAAGTGCACTTGTCGCACTGGAAGGGCTTCAGGTTGCGATGGTTGCGCTCGTGATACTCCAGGTGGTGCCTGTATTCGGTGACAAACTCACACAGCTTGCACTGCAGCATCTTCTCTGGCTTGATGTGCAGTCGAGCATGGCGCCAGAACAGTACCTGCGGCCATTGCGGGAAATTTAATGTAAAAATTATTGTCTTTTTTAAACTACTTTTAGTAAGAAAGATAACATTTTAAACAAGAATCGATTGCCACATTTCAGCATAAGCAATCAGTTATTTCTCAATGGTTTGAATTTACGATGAATATTTTTCATACAGCTTTTTGAAAAGAGTGATTTTAAACATCACTCTGACGAAAACAAATCCTTATTAGAGTTGGTAGAATGGGATTAGACTTGGTAGAATGGGATTAGACTTGGTAGAATGGGATTAGACTTGGTAGAATGGGATTAGACTTGGTAGAATGGGATTAGACTTGGTAGAATGGGATTAGACTTGGTAGAATGGGATTAGACTTGGTAGAATGGGATTAGACTTGGTAGAATGGGATTAGACTTGGTAGAATGGGATTAGACTTGGTAGAATGGGATTAGACTTGGTAGAATGGGATTAGACTTGGTAGAATGGGATTAGACTTGGTAGAATGGGATTAGACTTGGTAGAATGGGATTAGACTTGGTAGAATGGGATTAGACTTGGTAGAATGGGATTAGACTTGGTAGAATGGGATTAGACTTGGTAGAATGGGACTAGACTTGGTAGAATGGGATTAGACTTGGTAGAATGGGATTAGACTTGGTAGAATGGGATTAGACTTGGTAGAATGGGATTAGACTTGGTAGAATGGGATTAGACTTGGTAGAATGGGATTAGACTTGGTAGAATGGGATTAGACTTGGTAGAATGGGATTAGACTTGGTAGAATGGGACTAGACTTGGTAGAATGGGATTAGACTTGGTAGAATGGGATTAGACTTGGTAGAATGGGATTAGACTTGGTAGAATGGGATTAGACTTGGCGATTGACGCTTGCAGGTGAAATAGGATAAAATTTGATAGACTTAATTTCGAGATCTGTATTGAAATCTTGATTTTACGGACGCCAAAAGGTTAAAAAGGTCAAACTGCACATTGTCAACTTAACTAATGTACCATTTTTAAACGCCCTTTTGCAAGCTCAAATCCTCAATTGTAATTTCCGTGTTGCAACATTTATTCGCTCTTTAATGTTTGATTTATTGTCTCGAATTCTATGCCTAAATAGTTGGACACTGTAAACTCAATGATAAAAAAACGAGAAACACAAATTTAGAATTTGGCCACCCACTAATAAACGGCTTAGCTGTGACAAACAAAATTACACCGGAAATTCTGGCAGTTTCTGACGCCAAATATTCTGGCGCATAGTTGTGTTTTTTTTTATCAAAAATTCACTCGCTAAATTGTGCCGACAAAAAAACTGTACCGCGCTTGTATCACTGACATTTCTACTAGTTTCGACGAAAATTTGCTTCATAAAAAAAGAAGAGACATATGTACATGTACGCTTGCGTTAGTGTGCTGCTGAATGTGCTTGCTTCTGTTTTTAGTCTGGAACATTGTGCCTTGAACAGGACGATTAATTTAGGAACAGATGAGACTGCGGTATAGGCTAAGAAAGCGGGGAAATAAGGGTCGGATGAAGGAACGGAATGAGGGGCGGATGAAGCAGCGGAATGAGGGTCGGATGAAGGAACGGAATGAGGGTCGGATAAAGGAGCGGATTGAGGGGCGGATGAAGGAGCGGAATGAGGGGCGGATGAAGGAGCGGATTGAGGGTCGGATGAAGGAGCGGAATGAGGGTCGGATGAAGGAGCGGAATGAGGGTCGGATGAAGGAGCGGATTGAGGGGCGGATGAAGCAGCGGAATGAGGGGCGGATGAAGGAGCGGAATGAGGGGCGGATGAAGCAGCGGAATGAGGGGCGGATGAAGGAGCAGAATGAGGGGCGGATGAAGGAGCGGTAAAAGGAGGGAGGATGAACATGAAGTCATGGCTGATTACAGCAAATAGCCTTACCTTGTCCTGCACCTGAAAGTCGCAATGTCTGCATCGGTAAGTCCTCTTCTTGACCGTTGGCCCCTCGCCCTCCACGCCGCCATCGCTCTCATCCTCGTCGCCATCGTCCATCGTGCCGACGCCGCAGCTTTGTCGGCCGTCGCTTAACTGCCGCCCCAGAAGATCGCCGATCTCGCCGACACTGCCAACATCGGCATCTTCAGCTGCGACATCCTGCTTGATGTTGGGCGACGAGGCTACCGATGTCATAGAGTCTGAAATGTTGTCATGAGTGTTGTCAGATATCGGTGAGCATTTTGACGGTAACCAAACAGCAATTGTGTCTCATTGTTTTAATACACCTGTATTGGTCGAAGTTTATCTGGGTGCCATAAAACAATTTAAAAACTATATCCCTAAATTGTTTATTGTGTCCAGTATATATGGCCGAAATAACCTATTTATTATTTTATTGACCTTGTCTCGGTGCTGTTGTCAAGGGGAATGTCATTTGTCAGTCATCCTGATCCTACACAGTCCGACATATGGATTTAACTATATATAATACACCTAAACATTTTTGTTTCAACATATTTCACAAATTCAAGTGTGAAAACTTGTTGTCAACCAAAATGCAACATGGCATATAAGTTTATACAACCGGGGATCATTAACTGGGAATTTTATGCGTTTGGGAAGTCAGCGGCGACAATATATATGCTTTTCAATCAGATATGTTTTGAAACGACACGAATAAAGCAGGATTTTAAAGCAGCTAGCAGAAGAAGATTCTTGTCATTTTTTTAACCGAATGCAAAGGTATCCGTGTGGCTGCAATAGCTTCATAAAATTCTGAAGCTGTAGATAGCGCAGCAATATAAAAAGTTGTGTCCATTCATTTCGTCCATAAAAACCTGTATATACGGTCATCTAGAGACGGGGCTATATTCTAGGAAAATGGGGATTAAAGATGACAAACTACTGTCACACCGCCATTGAGATTATAAAGCATTTTACAGCACTGTCCATTGCTGCAATATCTCACTCAATTTTACTTTTATTACTGTTCATGATGTTTCGTGACTTTCTGCTTTTGCGCAAGCATAATTTATCTTTCGACACTGAATGGGACTCGACAGTGAATAATGTTTGCCTAAAGTGTCAACCACTTACCGTTTCCAAAGCTGGTTGAACAGGCTCCAATCGTTTGCTCATGAGCGGTTGTTAGATCAGCTGACAACAAACTGGTGCCGACTGCACCGCCACTGCTGCTGCTGCTGCTGCTGCTGCTGCTGCTGTTGCTGATAATGCTTGGCTCACAGTTAAGTTCTTTATATTGAAGCGACTTGTTGTGACAATTCGATGAGACAGATAGAAACTCCATTTTGTTCGAATAGTAGAAATTCGAGTCTTGCGCTATGTGGGCAATCTAAGTCTAGTAGAAGACAAGTTGACACTCTTTTATATATTGTTATTCATTATACGCGGCCAATTGGCCCTTAATTCAAACAGACCCTAGCACCCCATTGGTCCGCTCGAGGAGCGACTAACCCCACCACCTCCGCCACTCACGGGGTGGTTGACGCACGCAGTTCATTGCGGCACGCATTTTCTTGCCTAAAAAAATTCAAAACTTCACTTCAAAGTTAACTGCCGCGCTAATGCTCTTTTTCAGAGGTGTGAAATCATTCATGTTTTATCTGGAAAGTAATGCTTATTATGTTGGCACATTAAGCAGTGGAATGAATAATCGATTCTAGATAAAGTCGCTAATACTGGGACAGGCTCAGTCTCGGAGTTCAATACAATACAATTCTCTAATTCCCTTAAATACCCTTTAAAAATGAAGAATTTCGTTTAACGTCTAATTCCCATGCTCAGCTTGGCGTTATTGTTGCAGTATTAGTGCTCTAGTTTCGAATTAAATCTCCATGGTAAATCCAACATGCCTACGAGTATAGTCTAAATTGAAAATCAATTTAAATTACTTTCCAGACATATTTGACATTCTTCTGTCTGATCAAATTCACCGTATTATGTAATCAATTGCGAGTAATATTACATATTGTAACGTTGGGTTTAACTTTTTTAGATTTTAGGTGATATGGAGTGTCCATATCCTCAATCCGATGATCTTCGGTTTGTAGTTTTTCAAGTTTAGGGTTTATGTACAAGTGTAGTTAGGGTCTATGGAGTTGGGTTTTATGGAGTTTGGGTTTATGGAGTTGGGGTTTATGTAGTTGGGGTTTATGGAGTTAGGGTTTATGGAGTTTGGGATTTATGGAGTTTGGGTTTATGGAGTTGGGGTTTATGTAGTTGGGGTTTATGGAGTTAGGGTTTATGTAGTTGGGGTTTATGGAGTTTGGGATTTATGGAGTTTGGGTTTATGGAGTTGGGGTTTATGTAGTTGGGGTTTATGGAGTTAGGGTTTATGGAGTTTGGGTTTATGGGGTTGGGGTTTATGTAGTTTATGGTTTATGGAGTTTAGGTTTATGTAGTTTATGGTTTATGGAGTTTGGGGTTTATGGAGTTTGGGGTTTATGGAGTTTGGGTTTATCGAGTTTGGGTTTATGGAGTTGGGGTTTATGGAGTTTAGGCTTTATAAAGTTTGGGGTTTGTGGAGTTGCGGTTTATGGATTTAGGGATTTATGGATTTAGGGGTTTATTGAGTTTAAGGTTAATGAATTTTAGGGTTTATGGAGTTTGGGGTTTAAGAAGTTTGTGAAATACGAAATTCGGTGAACTGAATCAAATCAAATACAGTTTTTCTAAATGTTGTACATGCCTCAAATTAATTCGAACCAGATAATCATATTCTTTCCGTTCTCTATAGCAATAAGTTTTCAATTCCCAGTGTAGAAAAGTTCTTTAAAAAGACTATTATATTAACGATATCAAAGTCTTCTAAATCATATTTGCGTGTGTGTGGTCCAAACGGGCAGTTAGTCTTTGTTAAATTGTCCTTTAACACGAAGGGTGAAAATGAAAGAGATTTGTGTGAGCTATTGTGGAGATTTCTATAGGACAAAGGAAAATAATTTTGTCACAGTCAAATTGAAAAGGAATTTTCTCCCGATAAAATGCGTGATTTATGACATTTATCACATCTTTCAGACGTACACATATCTCGTAGGAACTCATAAATTATGTTCCTATCACATGAAAATAAGAAATTAAGATTGTGTTGCTTATAACTAGTTTTCTTTAAGATGACATTCTTGATTGCATAAACAGTTTATTTGTCAGTAAAATTAATTTACTAATCAATGTCTTTTGTTGTTAGAAAATCTGCAACATACCCCTTTTTAACGTGCGTCTATCATAATTCAGATTTGAAACAAAAAAACTGTTCTAAAGTATTTTTTGTCGTGTCATTTTTGTGATAGTTTTCATATTGCTGGCATGTTGAATTATTTACTGCAATAAAATCTAACCGTGGCTAAATGCTAAAAGCTACCTTTAAAAAACAGTATCGGTATTAAAGTTGCCAGCATTAGCTGGGTTAATTGAGGGTGGGTGTGGTGTCCCCCTGTCCATGGACTGACTGAACAGCTGCTTTATGCAGCCGTGCAATAGCTGCGGCTGTGGCTGTACATCTGGCCTAATTAGGTAAAATTCAGTTTTTTGACTTACAATAAAATTGTCCAACTGCAAAAGGCTTAAGCTAATGCGATTCTGATGCTGTTGAAGGACTATGAGAAATTTAAAATCATTTGGCATGTTGTTGGTAAATTTTTTAGCTGCAAAAAAGATTTGCACCACATTCGGTTTAGCTTGTTAAAATTTTTCTTATTCGAAAAACCGTTTTTGTTTATTCCAAGTAAGATTTAAAGTAGATAAAGCTAACAAATTTTTGTTATATGAATTGTGATACCAAAGTAAATTTTTTTCTTGACTTTTGCCAACTATGATATCTCAAGTGACTTACATCCAATTCAAGCTATAATTTTATAAAACACACGTTACTGCAGCCAAAACATCCGTGGTTAGTCACAAGCTGCAAAGTTCAGCTTTCGAAAAATGATGACAACTGAGATCTGAGAGGTATGACTGATAATCTACCTGAGATCTGAGAGGAATGACTGATAATCTACCTGAAATCTGAGAGAAATGACTGATAATCTACCTGAGATCTGAGAGGTATGACCGATAATCTACCTGAGATCTGAGAGGAATGACTGATAATCTACCTGAAATATGAGAGAAATGAATGATAATCTACCTGAGATCTGAGAGGTATGACTGATAATCTACCTGAGATCTGAGAGGTATGACTGATAATCTACCTGAGATCTGAGAGGAATGACGGATAATCTACCTGAGATCTGAGAGGAATGATTGATAATCTACCTGAGATCTGAGAGGTATGACTGATAATCTACCTGAGATCTGAGAGGTATGACTGATAATCTACCTGAGATCTGAGAGGAATGACTGATAATCTACCTGAGAACTGAGAGGTATGACTGATAATCTACCTGAGATATGAGAGGTATGACTGATAATCTACCTGAGATCTGAGAGGAATGACTGATAATCTACCTGAAATCTGAGAGAAATGACTGATAATCTACCTGAGATCTGAGAGGTATGACCGATAATCTACCTGAGATCTGAGAGGAATGACTGATAATCTACCTGAAATATGAGAGAAATGAATGATAATCTACCTGAGATCTGAGAGGTATGACTGATAATCTACCTGAGATCTGAGAGGTATGACTGATAATCTACCTGAGATCTGAGAGGAATGACTGATAATCTACCTGAGATCTGAGAGGTATGACTGATAATCTACCTGAGATCTGAGAGGAATGACTGATAATCTACCTGAGATCTGAGAGGAATGACTGATAATCTACCTGAGATATGAGAGGTATGACTGATAATCTACCTGAGATCTGAGAGGAATGACTGATAATCTACCTGAGATCTGAGAGGTATGACTGATAATCTACCTGAGATCTGAGAGGAATGACTGATAATCTACCTGATCTGTGAGAGATATCGCCTTTAATCTACCTGATCTGTGAGAGATATCGCCTTTAATCTACCTGATCTGTGAGAGGTATCGCCTTTAATCTACCTTACCAAACCAGACTTTGCTTGAAATCTTCTAGTTGTGCAGGTAAGCAACTGAAATCTCGTTTTGGCAGTGTTTTACAGACAGCAAAAACTAATTTGCGTCATCAAAGCGTGAATTTTATTGCGCAAAAGAGAATTTCTAAAGCTAATTTGCGTTGTGAAACATAAAAAAATGTTAACACAAACAATGCGAACTGCAAAAATTGTTTCTTATTGAAGCAAGTGTAACTTTTTGCAAAGTTATCAAGATAAAATGTGACTCAACAGCAGTGATCTGCGCGCTTTGCATGAAGACCCATACAGACGTTGATTGTATGCGTGCCTTATAAAACTGCGAAAGATTCTTTGAGTGACAACAAAACACGGGTAAACAGGTCCATCAATCTACAGGTCCATAAAATGTACTGCGATACACATGCTGCACAATCGTATAAACTGTTATTTTTGCATGGCATGAGCTCTGGTGCCATTTTTATTACTGCAAGCAAAGCTACATTTTATTAGTTAAACTTTTTTGATCAAAAGGCTTTCTTTGATTTTAATTGAAGACTAGCAACGAAGTGCCATATAGCTGAGTTTCCACAGGAAGTCACAGGCAGAGCTAAAGTATGGGCATAAACGTGTGTTCACAATTCATCTAAACACACCAGTCAGTCATTCCTAGCTATAATGGAAGCCGTAAAATGGAAATGGAAAAAATAGATGCTAATCTTTTATATTTCTTGAAACTTTGCTAGCAATTCAGTCTTGGTAGTCCGTCAGTTCTTTTATCCAACGAAATTCTCCTACTATCCGATAATGTAACGATGAATTTAACGATATTGTCAATGTAAAGTTAATCCTTTAGTTTGTACATATTTTAGTAAAGCAGTTGTATTTACTATTTAGGGCCAGATGTGCAGCCGACAGCACAGCCATAGCCATTGCGCATGAACAGAACATGTACGGCTGTTCAGTCCATGGACTGTGGGGCACCACAACCAGAGTACCAAATCTGATGCTGGTACTCATTTAACAGCTGGGTCAACAGAATTAATGTGTAGTTAAAGTGTTTTGCTGAAGGATAGAACATTTTCTGTTAGAATCGGGAATCGAACCCCGACCTTCAAAGAGATATTAAAAAAATTGATTAACGAATAATTGCTGACTTGCACATGAGTCGATTGCTTAAACTACTTATCATTTATGTGAGTAGTTAAAAATGAAGCGATTTACCGTAAAAACGGTACTATTCTCGACGTAGCAAGCTAAAAAAAAATAAAAAGAAAAAAATCACGCATCTTTTAACTTGCAAAAGTTTATGACAATGACAACAATAACTACAGGAGGGCTGCCGGCAATGGCACATTGTTTGGTGACACTAGACCCGCAGCCAGCGAGGAGGCAATTCTGCCCATTCCGCTGACTCTCCTGAGCACACGCGCACACAGGTGTGTACATCGGCACTTCTCATCGACAGCCAGTGTACACTCTCACTGTGCCTTGGAGGTTGGCCCTCAAGGTTGTAAATTGCACGACAAGCCCCCAAGCCTTCTCTCCGTTTCAGCGCCTCTAATCAATGTGGCCTCGCCGCGGAATCGAGCTCAGGGACCTCGACCCGAGAGGCAAACGCGTTAACTGCTCTGCCACTCACCCTGCCACTGCCACTAAAAGTTAATGATTTTTTTTCGTTAAGAACGACATAAATTTTTAACGACAATTTGCCTAAATTTTGGAGTTACAATGAAAGATAGTAATTTTTTGTTTATACTCGTATGTTCGCTGTTGTGTAAATCAAAACCTAAATTGTCGCAATAGAAAAATAAAAACAGACTTAATTGCTTCACAGTTGAGTGTTTCACATATTTTTATTAAATAATGAGAATTAAAATAGTTGTGCTATATCTGTTTTAAACAGAATTGAAATTATTTTATCGATACAAGCTTAATCCATTCTGTAAGCTGACAAAATTTTATTTTGCTAAAACAGATTTAACTTCAAGCCCATCAAAATCAGGTATTTTGTTGCTATGAGGATGCAAAAATATTAGATATACTGTCAACGGAATTTGTAAGCTGTTTGTAATTTAGTTGCTAGCATCCAGGGTTGTGGCTTCCGTAAATACGAGCTTCGGCTATAACTGCAACAAAGACCTATACGAGCAGATTCAACCTAAGACTTGAAACAACATCCGCTCAGTAATTAACTACAATAGTATGGCTTAGAAGGAGTTAAGGCTGAAGGAAGGGGTCGGAGTAAACTTCAAAATACAAAACTGCTACAAAGAGCTGAGTGAAAATGAAGTGAAAACCCAGTGAAAATGGAGTGAAAAAGGAGGGAAAATGGAGTGAAAATGAAGTGATAATCAAGTGAAAACGGAGTGAAAACCGAGTGAAAATGGAGTGAAAATGGAGGGAAAATGGAGTGAAAATGGAACGAAAACGGAGTGAAAATGGAGTGAAAATGGAACGAAAACGGAGTGAAAACGCAGTGATAATGGATTAAAAACCGTGTGAAAATGGAGTGAACATGGAGTGAATCTAAATCAAGTGGAAATGTGTGCGAAAATAAAAGTGAATCAATTGAATTTATTCTACATTAAAATGATAAGTTCGGGACTAGAAAGCAGTCGTAAATAGTTTTTCGCTTGCTGCGATGATAAACTGAGCAAATTATTTGATTTGCTGCTAAATGCGACATTTGGAAAGTCTTTTCTAGAGTCTAATTTGACACTAAATTAGTGACTCGAAGCAACCGAAGTAAACAAACCACTGCAGGCTTGTTTAAGGTGGTCCTTAGTAACAGAACCAAACATCCGCAAGAACAAACATTTAAATGATAGGAACCAGAAGCTATTCATTAACAATGGCCCCCCTGCCTTAAAGACCATTCTTTCGTAGTTAATGTTAAACATTTTTGCTTGATAATATGAAGCTGAGAAACTGAGACAATTCTATTTTTAGAATTCCTGATGTGGTAGCTGAATACGACAAGGAAGCGTCATTGTCTTTCAGCAGAAATCTTAAAGTTTTGTTAAAATCAAAATACCTAATCACAACACCGGAAGGAGATAATTTTGCATTTCAGATGCTATATATAAGTGTAACTGCCAGCAAAGATTCTGTTACTATGCCGATTGTAAAAATTGTTGACCCATCCAAACAGTTTTGGTTCACTGGTCCTGAATATCACGACTGCTGCTGACAAATTGCTTGATAAATTGAACTACCCAAGCCTCTTAACTATTAAAGACTAAAATTTAAGCCTATTATGAGTTTTGTTCACTAATTTAGGTGGATTTAGTTTACAATTTTATTTGAAGAGCTTTTTACAGTAACGCCACAAACTCACTAATTATGGAATTTCTAGATCTGGGTGAGACAGAGATGGTGAGATAGAGATGGTGAGATGGAGATGGTGAGATAGAGATTGTGAGATGGAGATGGTGAGATGGAGATGGTGAGATGGAGATGGTGAGATGGAGATGGTGAGATAGAGATGGTGAGATAGAGATGGTGAGATAGAGATGGTGAGATGGAGATGGTGAGATAGAGATTGTGAGATGGAGATGGTGAGATGGAGATGGTGAGATGGAGATGGTGAGATAGAGATGGTGAGATGGAGATGGTGAGATGGAGATGGTGAGATGGAGATGGAGAGATAGAGATGGTGAGATAGAGATGGTGAGATAGAGATTGTGAGATGGAGATGGTGAGATGGAGATGGTGAGATGGAGATGGTGAGATGGAGATGGTGAGATGGAGATGGTGAGATAGAGATGGTGAGATAGAGATGGTGAGATAGAGATGGTGAGATAGAGATAATGAGATAGAGATGGTGAGATGGAGATGGTGAGATGGAGATGGTGAGATAGAGATAGTGAGATGGAGATGGTGAGATGGAGATGGTGAGATGGAGATGGTGAGATAGACATGGAGAGATATAGATGGTTAGATAGAGATGGTGAGATAGAGATGGTGAGATAGAGATGGTGAGATAGAGATGGTGAGATAGAGATGGTGAGATAGAGATGGTGAGATACAGATGGTGAGATAGACATGGTGAGATGGAGATGGTGAGATAGAGATGGTGAGATGGAGATGGTGAGATGGAGATGGTGAGATAGAGATGGTGAGATGGAGATGGTGAGATAGACATGGAGAGATAGATATGGAGAGATAGAGATGGTGAGATAGAGATGGTGAGATAGAGATGGTGAGATGGAGATGGAGAGATGGAGATGGTGAGATAGACATGGAGAGATAGAGATGGTGAGATAGAGATGGTGAGATAGACATGGTGAGATGGAGATGGAGAGATAGAGTTGGTGAGATAGAGATGGTGAGATAGAGATTGTGAGATGGAGATGGTGAGATGGAGATGGTGAGATGGAGATGGTGAGATGGAGATGGTGAGATAGAGATGGTGAGATAGAGATGGTGAGATAGAGATGGTGAGATAGAGATGGTGAGATAGAGATGGTGAGATAGAGATTGTGAGATACAGATGGTGAGATAGACATGGTGAGATGGAGATGGTGAGATAGAGATGGTGAGATGGAGATGGTGAGATAGAGATGGTGAGATGGAGATGGTGAGATAGAGATGGTGAGATGGAGATGGTGAGATAGAGATGGTGAGATAGAGATGGTGAGATGGAGATGGTGAGATAGACATGGAAAGATAGAGATGGTGAGATAGAGATGGTGAGATAGAGATGGTCAGATAGAATTTGTTAAATATGTCATATGATAATAAGATAAATATAGATTTTCAAAAGCACAATCTAAGTTTAATAATACTCTATGGCATTAATACGAGTCAGGTATGTCTATGACCAATAGTGATTTTAGAAAATTGTATACAGCTTAAACCAATATAAGTGAATTAGGTGTTTGTTAGCTCCAAATTTCTTTGATTAATATTTGATCGCTGAAACATCAACAAGGATTACACAGATCTTTTATAGCCATGATTAAAGAGAATGCCTATTTCACGATCACCGTTCTTCCTGGAAGATCAGGTTGGTTGTTGTTGTTTTATTATATAGTTTTTCCGATAGAGGAAGTTATATTTTCTTTCTAAATAAACTGCAGCTCAAGACGAAGCTGAATTCCGAGTGTTCACCTTTGAATCCAACAGCACAATGCCTGAGGCCTGGATTAAGCGCCACGGTGAGAATGGAAGCTGGGCCGGATAAGGGAGCGGAACTGGGGCCGTTTGGAAACGGAAATGTGCGAATGGGGGAGCTAAAACTGGGGCGGATGGGGAGCGGTAACTGGGGCGGATGGGGGCGGATGGGGCCGATGGGGGCGGATGGTGCGTATGGGGAGCGGATGGGGCGGATGGGGGAGCTGCAACTGGGGCGGATGGGAAGTGGACACTAGGGCCGATAGGGGCAGATGGAGCGTATGGGGAGCGGAAACTAGGGCGGATGGGGAGCGGAAACTGGGGCGGAGAAGATTAGGAAGCGGAAACTGGGGTGGATGAGCGAGCGGAAACTTGGCCGGATGGGTTAGCGGAAACTGGGCCGGATGGAGAGCGGAAACTGGGGCGGAAGTGGTGGAGGGGGGTGGATGGGGGAGCGGTAACTGGGGCGGAAGTGGTGGAGGGGGGTGGATGGGGGAGCGGTAACTAAGGCGTATGAGGGAGTGGAGGCCCGAAGTGAAGGTTGCTGAGTGAATTGGGCGCAGTGAAGAGGGCGGAGTGAATTGGACGGAGTGAAGGGGGCTGAGTGAATTGGACGGAGTGAAGGGGGCTGAGTGAAGGGGGCGGTAGAATATAAAAAAGAAGAGTGAACTAAGCAGCAAGAACACAAGCCATTTTCCAACCCCAATTATCCAGCTGACGAGTTCATCTACCAGCTGAGGACGTACCTGATTATCCTCATATCACTGGCTGTCCTCATATCGGTTTTAATCATAATCCTGATCACCTGCCTGATATTCAATGGGGAAAAACCGCTAAGCCGTGTCGAAGCCAGTCCAGACAGGGCGTCAAGAAGTGTGCTCGCCGGTCGACGCGGAGTTAGCTACTCGCCCCAGCCGTCGGCCTTCAACGATTTCGTAGTAAGAACTGCGGAATCTACTAACGTAATGGCTGCCACCTCCTACTTATCGGTGGCTGTCAATTTTGAGAACAAACTGGGGCACTGCTGGTTACTGCCGGGCAGGTTCCGGTTGCCCACTGCCCCTGCTAAATGGGGCAGTGAGACGGCCTGGGATGGTATTTTCTTTCGGCATCCGCCAAGGAAACTAACGACTTCAAGTAGCGAGTCTGGAGCTAACCAATCTGTCATCAGAAGCAGCTATTATAGACCGACACTAAAAATAAATCACTGATCAACTATTAACTTGTTGTTTTATTATTGGGCAACCTAACTATTTTAAACAAGCGACCCTAGAGTCCTAGATTCCTAGAATCCTAGATTCCTAGAATCCTAGATTCCTAGATTCCTAGAATCCTAGATTCCTAGAATCCTAGATTCCTAGAATCCTAGATTCCTAGATTCCTAGATTCCTAGAATCCTAGATTCCTAGAATCCTAGATTCCTAGAATCCTAGATTCCTAGAATCCTAGATTCCTAGAATCCTAGATTCCTAGAATCCTAGATTCCTAGAATCCTAGATTCCTAGAATCCTAGATTCCTAGAATCCTAGATTCCTAGAATCCTAGATTCCTAGAATCCTAGATTCCTAGAATCCTAGATTAATCTAGAATCTAGAATCTAGGAATCTAGGAAATACATACATGAAGATTCTAGAAAACAAAGGTTAACTGGTCGATTCCCGGTCTGTTGAATTATCATAAAAATGTCAATATTGATTGCACCTTTAGATGTTAGTGCTATTATTCTCCGCTAGATTACTTTAGCCGTTTTTCTACTAAGCAATAAAAAAATTCACGCTAGATAATCTTATATTTAGCATGTCATTAGCAGCAAGTGAACAAGAATTCATGTTATTACTAAATATTATGTAAGCATGCTACTGTCAGTAGTGCAAATTGCATATTCTAATAATCTGCCAAAGTAGAACGAAATTTAATACGTCGATAAAACCGACTTACAGAGGGAATTTCGAAAAATTCTGCAGATAATTAAGTAAGCTAACTTAAGCAAAGTAAAGCGAGTAAAATAGAACAAACACAAAGAACACAACGGTTGAAAGCAAAGCAGAAGGACTCAAGTCGATCAACAATTAGAAGACGAACGAAAATAAATCTTCGAAAATGAAAACTGAGCGCGTTAGAAGCGGTCTAAATTGTGACACTGGAACACTTTAACATAGCAACTGCATAGCAACCAAGCCATACTCACATTTTTACTGCAACTGTGGGGTGTCCATAAAGTGGGGTGTCCCACCTGTCTATGGATTGGGGTGTCCTACCTGTCAATGGAATGGGATGTCCTACCTGTCAATGGAATGGGATGTCCTACCTGTCAATGGAATGGGATGTCCTACCTGTCAATGGAATGGGATGTCCTACCTGTCAATGGAATGGGATGTCCTACCTGTCTATGGATTGGGGTGTCCTACCTGTCTATGGAGTGGGGTGTCCTACCTGTCTATGGAGTGGGGTGTCCTACCTGTCTAAGGAGTAGGGTGTCCTACCTGTCTATGGAGTGGGGTGTCCTACCAGTCTATGGAGTGGGGTGTCCTACCTGTCTAAGGAGTAGGGTGTCCTACCTGTCTATGGAGTGGGGTGTCCTACCTGTCTATGGAGTGGGGTGTCCTACCTGTCTATGGAGTGGGGTGTCGTACCTGTCTATGGAGTGAGGTGTCCTACCTGTCTATGGAATGGGGTGTCCTACCTGTCTATGGAGTGGGGTGTCGTACCTGTCTATGGAGTGAGGTGTCCTACCTGTCTATGGAATGGGTTGTCCTACCTGTCTATGGAGTCGGGTTTCCTACCTGTCTATGGAGTGGGGTGTCCACCCTGTACCTATGGAGTGGGGTGTCCTACCTGTCTATGGAGTGGGGTGTCCACCCTGTACCTATGGAGTGGGGTGTCCTACCTGTCTATGGAGTGGGGTGTCCTACCTGTCTATGGAGTGGGGTGTCCTACCTGTCTATGGAGTGGGGTGTCCTACATGTCTATGGTGTGGGGTGTCCTACCTGTCTATGGAGTGGGGTGTCCTACCTGTCTATGGAGTGGGGTGTCGTACCTGTCTATGGAGTGAGGTGTCCTACCTGTCTATGGAATGGGTTGTCCTACCTGTCTATGGAGTCGGGTTTCCTACCTGTCTATGGAGTGGGGTGTCCACCCTGTACCTATGGAGTGGGGTGTCCTACCTGTCTATGGAGTGGGGTGTCCACCCTGTACCTATGGAGTGGGGTGTCCTACCTGTCTATGGAGTGGGGTGTCCACCCTGTACCTATGGAGTGGGGTGTCCTACCTGTCTATGGAGTGGGGTGTCCTACCTGTCTATGGAGTCGGGTGTCCTACCTGTCTATGGAGTGGGGTGTCCTACCTGTCTATGGAATGGGGTGTCCTACCTGTACCTATGGAGTGGGGGGTGTCCTACCTAGTAGAGGAGTATACACAGTGGCATTCTTTTAAATGTTAGTCCTCAAAATTATCAACTGCTTCGATCCACGGGTCGGCGATGCAGGATTCTCGTTGAGTCGGCGCCGCTAGCGGCAATTTTCGTGGCCTCTTTAGACGTGATGACTCGCACTGTACTGACAGCGATGGCTTCTCGTTTGACCGGAGTTCGAGAGCGCCTGTAGGTGAGCAGACTTTCCGCCGATAGTGACTGGCTAACATTCTGCTGCTGCTGCTGCTGATGCTGCTGCTGCTGAGGTTTTGCTCCAGCAACCGGATTGCTGGACGATGTCGAAGCACGCTTTGGTTGCCATAGAGACTGAGCGTTGACGCTTGTTAGGAGAGATGTCTGAGGGTGAAAAAAATATTTTTGCAGGTGGGCTGTGGGCAATGGCAGTCCCGCAGCCGGTAAGGAGGAAGTTCTGTTAATGCCGTTGACTCACACAGGTGTGTTCATCTGCCCTGACTCACACAGGTGTGTACATCTGCCCTGACTCACACAGGTGTGTACATCTGCCCTGACTCACACAGGTGTGTACATCTGCCCTGACTCACACAGGTGTGTACATCTGCCCTGACTCACACAGGTGTGTACATCTGCCCTGACTCACACAGGTGTGTACATCTGCCCTGACTCACACAGGTGTGTACATCTGCCCTGACTTTCTCATCGTCAGGTGTCTACAACCCAAATGGAAGAAGCTATTGTAAAGTTACCTTAGAGGGCTGTATATCACTCTGCTGCTGCTGCTGCTGCTGCTGCTGCTGCATCGCACCGATTGGCTGAACCATTATGTAACTCGGACTTGGCTTTCTCTGCTGCCTACCTGCCTCCGGCGATTCACTGTCGCTGTGAAATAGGCGGGCATCAAGTAGCTGAGTGCCATAGGTGGAAGCTCTCGTGTCCCTCTGTATTGGCTGATAGCGTCTTAAACTGTTTTCAAATGGTCTCTGCTGCTGCTGCTGCTGCTGCTGCTGCTGCTGCTGAAACACGTTCGGGCTGGTTGACTGCCGTCTTAGAGGTTGTGGCGACTGCTGCTGCTGCTGCTGCTGCTGCTGCTGCTGTTGTTGTTGTTGCTGCTGTCCAGGGCTTATTATTGAATTCGGTGGTGTACCATTGCTTAGATAACGAGACGAAACATTGCTGTAGCGAAAAGCCTGTTAAAAATATTAAATCAATTATTATCACATTTTTATGACTATAGGAACAAATAGTAAATAAAGTGTACTAGTCCTTCATAGCGATCAACGCCGTTTTCTATGTAAAGTTCCTTACTTCTTAAACAACACATATAGTTCCTGTCGCATAGACACTAATTGAGCGTCGGATTGAAAGAAAATAACCAGAAAAATAAATTTGAAAAGCAAAGCAGGCAAACGAGCAGATTTAATTGTATCAACAACGGTAAAAACATATAATTTCTGTGAAATTAAATCAGCATATAAGGCAAACTGCATTACAAATAAGCGAGCATCTAATGGTGATGATTTATCTGTAAATAATAATAAGTCTAACAGCTTAAAATATCCTATCTAACAGGAGACAGTCCTATCTAACAGGAGACAATCCTGTCTAACAGGAGACAGTCCTGTCTAACAGGAGACAATCCAGTCTAACAGGAGACAATCCTGTCTAACAGGAGACAGTCCTATCTAACAGGAGACAATCCTGTCTAACAGGAGACAGTCCTATCTAACAGGAGACAATCCTGTCTAACAGGAGACAATCCTGTCTAACAGGAGACAGTCCTATCTAACAGGAGACAATCCTGTCTAACAGGAGACAATCCTATCTAACAGGAGACAATCCTGTCTTACAGGAGACAATCCTGTCTAACAGGAGACAGTCCTATCTAACAGGAGACAATCCTGTCTAACAGGAGACAGTCCTATCTAACAGGAGACAATCCTGTCTAACAGGAGACAACCCTATCTAACAGGAGACAGTCCTATCTAACAGGAGACAATCCTGTCTAACAGGAGACAATCCTGTCTTACAGGAGACAATCCTGTCTAACAGGAGACAATCCTGTCTAACAGGAGACAATCCTGTCTTACAGGAGACAATCCTGTCTAACAGGAGACAGTCCTATCTAACAGGAGACAATCCTGTCTAACAGGAGACAATCCTGTCTAACAGGAGACAATCCTATCTAACAGGAGACAATCCTGTCTAACAGGAGACAGTCCTATCTAACAGGAGACAATCCTATCTAACAGAAGACAATCCTGTCTAACAGGAGACAGTCCTGTCTAACAGGAAACAGTCCTGTCTAACAGGAAACAGTCCTGTCTAACAGCTAACAATATCCTGTCTAACAGCTTACAATATCCTGTCTAACAGCTTACAATATCCTGTCTAACAGGAGACAATCCTGTCTAACAGCTTACAATATCCTGTCTAACAGCTTACAATATCCTGTCTAACAGCTTACAATATCCTGTCTAACAGCTTACAATATCCTGTCTAACAGCTTACAATATCCTGTCTAACAGCTTACAATATCCTGTCTAACAGCTTACAATATCCTGTCTAACAGCTTACAATATCCTGTCTAACAGCTTACAATATCCTGTCTAACAGCTTACAATATCCTGTCTAACAGCTTACAATATCCTGTCTAACAGCTTACAATATCCTGTCTAACAGCTTACAATATCCTGTCTCATCTTTCAGTCCTGTCCATCAGGTTAAAATTCCGTCCAACAAGTTACAGTTCTGTCCGACATGTGTCGTATTGAACAACCCCGATAAAAATCTTATGACTTGTTAGCATGTCACAACGACGAAAAAATACTTTTGAGCTGAACTCTATTTTCGCCATAAATACGCTCATATTACTAGCAGTAGTGCAGTAGCTCCTAGGAAGCGTTCAGTACACGAAATAAGCGGATTTGCATTCTACTAGCCTGAAAGCTTCAGCTAATCTCCGAGTCTTACCCGAGCCGAGCGGGAAGTTCTGGCGCTCAAAGCCAGCCTGACGTTGTCTGCTGACTGCTTTGAATAAAATTTGACAATTCAATCAGATTTGACTGATAGCTGCAGTCGGTTATTGATTTGCTTGACCTCTAAATGTCCCTATCGGAATGACCTTTAAATGTCCCTATCGGAATGACCTTTAAATGTCCCTATCGGAATGACCTTTAAATTTCCCTATCGGAATGACCTTTAAATGTCCCTATCTGAATGACCTCTTAATGTCTCTCTGTGAACTACCTCTAAATGACTAACTAGACCTGTTAACCAGAAAATAACTGACACTGTAAATGTTTTGGAGTTTTAAGACTTATTTTAGTCCTTTCTTTAAAAAAAGTTAATTAGTATTCAGATATTTGTATTCCCTAGTGATTAAATTAATCATTTGATCTTTGTTTGGAGTTTGGCAATCATTTAGAAAAGTTTATTTCTCCTTGTGGATTTAGTTGAGAAGGTGAATTTTGATTTCGTTCACGTTTCAAACTCAATCAATTTATTTTTCATAGATTTTTAATGCTGCCTTTTTGAGTACGCTGACGGAATATAAATTAACGGTTACCGGATAGTGGGGTGAGATTCCTGAATTAAAGACATCTTATATCTGCAAGCTCTCCCATCTAACAGGAGACAATCCTGTCTAACAGGAGACAATCCTGTCTAACAGGAGACAATCCAGTCTAACAGGAGACAATCCTGTCTAACAGGAGACAATCCAGTCTAACAGGAAACAATCCAGTCTAACAGGAGACAATCCAGTCTAACAGGAGACAATCCTGTCTAACAGGAGACAATCCAGTCTAACAGGAGACAATCCTGTCTAACAGGAGACAATCCTGTCTAACAGGAGACAATCCAGTCTAACAGGAGACAGTCCTGTCTAACAGGAGACAATCCAGTCTAACAGGAGACAGTCCTGTCTAACAGGAGACAATCCAGTCTAACAGGAGACAATCCAGTCTAACAGGAGACAATCCTGTCTAACAGGAGACAATCCAGTCTAACAGGAGACAATCCAGTCTAACAGGAGACAATCCTGTCTAACAGGAGACAATCCAGTCTAACAGGAGACAATCCAGTCTAACAGGAGACAATCCAGTCTAACAGGAGACAATCCAGTCTAACAGGAGACAATCCAGTCTAACAGGAGACAATCCAGTCTAACAGGTGACAATCCTGTCTAACAGGAGACAATCCAGTCTAACAGGAGACAATCCAGTCTAACAGGAGACAGTCCTGTCTAACAGGAGACAATCCAGTCTAACAGGAGACAATCCAGTCTAACAGGAGACAATCCAGTCTAACAGGAGACAATCCTGTCTAACAGGAGACAATCCAGTCTAACAGGAGACAATCCTGTCTAACAGGAGACAATCCTGTCTAACAGGAGACAATCCAGTCTAACAGGAGACAATCCAGTCTAACAGGAGACAATCCAGTCTAACAGGAGACAATCCTGTCTAACAGGAGACAATTCTGTCTAACAGGAGACAATCCTGTCTAACAGGAGACAATCCAGTCTAACAGGAGACAACACTGTCTAACAGGAGACAATCCAGTCTAACAGGAGACAATCCAGTCTAACAGGAGACAACACTGTCTAACAGGAGACCCGATAATTCGTAAAATCTCGTGTTATATAGACATTGCACACGTTCTTATTGCAGACACTTCATACAGTGAGTAATGTTATATTGCACTTTCTTTCTTTTTAACACAGGAAGTTTATTCTAAGAATGAAATCTAACTACGAGTGGTACGAATTAATTTGTGTCGTAAAAGAGCTAAAAATGGACTAAAGTGTCACATTATGCTTAAAATTAGTCTACCTGAGGCGAGCTTCCCCGCTGAGCCCTGGGTGTGCTGGTGTTACCAGATCCGCCGCAGTGCAGAACATGAAAACTGCCGACACTCTTCAACGGCAGCAAGCTCTGGCGTCGTTTCGACTTCTCGAAACATTCCAGCGCGACCTCTGCAGATTTGGTTGTGGAATGCCGAATAAAATTGTCCTGATTTTAGTAAATAAAACAATGATAAACAACTCACGAATTGTCGACTCAATAAGTGGCGGAAGAATTTCGTTGAGCAGTTTACAATTAACATGCATCGCAGGATTGGTGTTTACTTCGATTAGGTACATCTGCAGGTTTTGGAATGAAATGGTTTTTTGCACTTTTGACTGTATCAAACACACGATTTGAAGGTCGGGAGTTCGATCCCTGGCTCTTCTAGTAAAACTAAGTAACTTCAATTTCGCCTGCGGGGAGGAGGATACTCGTGTGTACCCGATTAGTAACTTCAATTTCGCCTGCGGGGAGGAGGATACTCGTGTGTACCCGATTAGTAACTTCAATTTCGTCCGCGGGGAGGGGGATAATCGTGTGTACCCGATTAGTAACTTCAATTTCGTCCGCGGGGAGGGGGATACTCGTGTGTACCCGATTAGTAACTTCAATTTCGTCCGCGGGGAGGGGGATAATCGTGTGTACCCGATTAGTAACTTCAATTTCGTCCGCGGGGAGGGGGATACTCGTGTGTACCCGATTAGTAACTTCAATTTCGCCTGCGGGGAGGGGGATACTCGTGTGTACCCGATTAGTAACTTCAATTTCGTCCGCGGGAAGGGGGATACTCGTGTGTACCCGATTAGTAACTTCAATTTCGTCCGCGGGGAGGGGGATAATCGTGTGTACCCGATTAGTAACTTCAATTTCGTCCGCGGGGAGGGGGATACTCGTGTGTACCCGATTAGTAACTTCAATTTCGCCTGCGGGGAGGGGGATACTCGTGTGTACCCGATTAGTAACTTCAATTTCGTCCGCGGGAAGGGGGATACTCGTGTGTACCCGATTAGTAACTTCAATTTCGTCCGCGGGGAGGGGGGTACTCGTGTGTACCCGATTAGTAACTTCAATTTCGTCCGCGGGGAGGGGGATACTTGTGTGTACCCGATTAGTAACTTCAATTTCGTCCGTGGGGAGGAGGATGCTCGTGTGTACCCGATTAGTAACTTCAATTTCGTCCGCGGGGAGGGGGATACTCGTGTGTACCCGATTAGTAACTTCAATTTCGTCCGCGGGGAGGGGGATACTTGTGTGTACCCGATTAGTAACTTCAATTTCGTCCGTGGGGAGGAGGATGCTCGTGTGTACCCGATTAGTAACTTCAATTTCGTCCGCGGGGAGGGGGATACTCGTGTGTACCCGATTAGTAACTTCAATTTCGTCCGCGGGGAGGGGGTACTCGTGTGTACCCGATTAGTAACCCGATCAGATAAGACGAAATGAAATAGAAGTTACTGTTTGTGAAATTGATCTACTCTAACTTGGGCAGGACGGTCTCGCGGACGAAACATACGTTACTTAGTTTGAACTAGAAGCTGAAAACCAATATTGTTAACTATTTTTATTGATTATATAAGTTAATTTATACACCTTTGTAACCGACATGGATTGGCCAAAAAGGGTTTATACAGAACAATGTTAGCTGTTTTTGTCACCAGTGTCTTTGACAAGAATCGCTGTATATCTCGACGATGCTAGCTCGCATTGCTTTGAAAGTTAGTTCATCGTAAAGAGCGTAAAATTTTGATCCAGATGGTGGACGTCCACGAAAATCGGTCATTCGGTTTGGGAGCTGTCGTGAAATTGGTATTTACAGTGTGTCATACCGTGGTCATTCCCGCGTTGTCTTTCTACTGTTAAATGGGTACCAGCATCAGCTGGGGTAATCAAGGGTTGTCCATGGACTGAACAGCCGTTCGCAGCCTTCAGATGCGCCGCGCAATAGCTGCGGCTGTAATCAACTACTATTAGTATTATTGCTGTGTGCCATCAAATATCAAATACCTTGTAGTCGCTGTCAATCATGAAGTCAATTCCGTAGAGCTCAAAGTAGCCTAGCCTAGCTGACAGCTTGTGTTTGACAGCGTTGAACATGTGCTGCAGGATGACCTTCATTTGGCGCTCCATGCCCTGGAAGACCCAGTTGTCTTCTGGCGGGCCCGCCTGCTGTTTGCCGCCTGAGTCCTGCTTCCGCAGCCCGTTCAGATAGTCGTTGAACTGTTCCATACTCCACACCGTGTCATCCTTGACCTCCTCGTATCGTTGGTCCTTCTTCTGGATGAACTGGTTGGTGAGGTGGGTGCACAGGTTGGCGTCGTTCGTGTCGTACTTGTGAATGCTCAACCGGAGGTAGCCGCGGTGGTAGAGCACCAAGAATGGCGTGGTGCTGGCAATCAGCAGGTAGACCCTGATGTCAAATTTGCGCTCCTTGATGAGCAGAGGACTCATTATGTACCTGAGTGTTTGTAGGAGTGCGTACAGCTATAAAGTCCATGGACTGGGGTGGCCGCTTCACTCGCATGAATTTCTACTGGTACTAGTTTTGTGCGCTCAAGAGTCAGCGGAATGGGCAGAATTGCCTTCTGTCACCAAAATGATGTGCAATTGCCCACAACCCTCCTGCAGTTATTATTACTATTGTTATTGATTCCCTCCTTCTCTCTGTGTTTGTTTATGCTCGCGCGCCCTCTTCACTTTTCTTTCCTCTCCCTCGTCTCTGATTGGTCAGCTTTTCTACTCTCTTTCCTCACCCCCTCCTTTTCAGCTCTTACCCTCTGCCCCTCCTTATCTCCGTATCTCTTATCATTGGATTCTCAGCCTACAGTGCCGTAAAGACTGGCTCTTACTGCGAAGACTGGAATTAATTAAAAAAGTCACTATCACTACAATTATTTTTATTATTAAGCTTTCGAGTCGCAAACCTCGGCATTATAAAATCACCTCACCTCTGCACAATGCGTCCCATGGCTTTGCCATTCTTGACAGGATTTCCGCCTCTCGACTCCTCTTTGGCGCGCAGCTCCTCGCGAAATTGCACCGGATCCCGCACCAGGTAGATGCCCTTGCCCTGGTTTAATCCGGTCGGCTTGTTAATCCAGATTTCGCCAGGTTTAAAGACTTCAAAGAAAGCGTCACGTTCTTTAGGAAAGTCCAGGACGTAGGTCTCCGGAAAGAAGTCGGCCAGCTGCAGCTTCGGCAGCCGGTTCTGCACGCTGACGATGACCCGTTCGAACTCTCTGAGCGACATCAGCAGGCCGAGCTTGTTGCAGATCAGCTCGCAGTTGGGGATGTGATTCACCAGCTGCTCACCCTCGCGCAGTGAGGAGTAGTTGATGACACCCTTGGTCTCGGTCCAACGCAGCTTCCAGTTGTCCGACAATTTGTCCATTGTGCGACTCCATCCTAGCTTGTCCATCGCCTGTTCCACTCTGTTTGAAAGTTAAAGACAGTATTTTGACATTGTAGTTCTGCAGGAGGGCTGCGGGCTCTGGCACATCATTTAGAGACAGTTCTGCCCATTCCGCTGACTCTTGAGCACACACACTCACACAGGTGTGTACATCTGCCATCTGTACATCTCATTGGTCAGGCAGTGCACACTTTCACTGTGCCTTAGGAGTTGGCCCTGAAGGGCGTTAATTGCACGACGACAAACCCCAAAGCCTTCTCTCCGCAACTGTGCCCCAAATGAATGTGGGGCCTCGCCGCGGAATCGAGCTCAGGGACCTTGGTGCGAGAGGCAAACACGTTAATCGCTCTGCCAGTGATCTCCTGGGATTCTACTCGTAAGTTAACAATATTCTTAGTTTGATTGCCGATTATTTAGATTGGGATAACCAATAAATGAATTGTGATTACCTATAAGGTGGATTGTGATTACCTATAAGCTGGATTGTGAATACCTATAAGCTGGATTGTGATTACCTATAAGCTGGATTGTGATTACCTATAAGCTGGATTGTGATTACCTATAAGCTGGATTGTGATTACCTATAAGCTGGATTGTGATTACCTATAAGCTGGTTTGTGATTACCTATAAGCTGGATTGTGATTACCTATAAGCTGGATTGTGATTACCTATAAGCTGGATTGTGATTACCTATAAGCTGGATTGTGATTACCTATAAGCTGGATTGTGATTACCTATAAGCTGGATTGTGATTACCTATAAGCTGGATTGTGATTACCTATAAGCTGGTTTGTGATTACCTATAAGCTGGATTGTGATTACCTATAAGCTGGATTGTGATTACCTATAAGCTGGTTTGTGATTACCTATAAGCTGGATTGTGATTACCTATAAGCTGGATTGTGATTACCTATAAGCTGGATTGTGATTACCTATAAGCTGGATTGTGATTACCTATAAGCTGGATTGTGATTACCTATAAGCTGGATTGTGAGTACCTATAAGCTGGTTTGTGATTACCTATAAGCTGGATTGTGAGTACCTATAAGCTGGTTTGTGATTACCTATAAGCTGGATTGTGATTACCTATAAGCTGGATTGTGATTACCTATAAGCTGGATTGTGATTACCTATAAGCTGGATTGTGAGTACCTATAAGCTGGATTGTGATTACCTATAAGCTGGATTGTGAGTACCTATAAGCTGGATTGTGATTACCTATAAGCTGGATTGTGATTACCTATAAGCTGGATTGTGAGTACCTATAAGCTGGTTTGTGATTACCTATAAGCTGGTTTGTGATTACCTATAAGCTGGATTGTGAGTACCTATAAGCTGGATTGTGATTACCTATAAGCTGGATTGTGATTACCTATAAGCTGGATTGTGATTACCTATAAGCTGGATTGTGATTACCTATAAGCTGGATTGTGAGTACCTATAAGCTGGTTTGTGATTACCTATAAGCTGGTTTGTGATTACCTATAAGCTGGATTGTGAGTACCTATAAGCTGGATTGTGATTACCTATAAGCTGGATTGTGAGTACCTATAAGCTGGATTGTGATTACCTATAAGCTGGATTGTGATTACCTATAAGCTGGATTGTGATTACCTATAAGCTGGATTGTGATTACCTATAAGCTGGATTGTGATTACCTATAAGCTGGATTGTGATTACCTATAAGCTGGATTGTGATTACCTATAAGCTGGATTGTGATTACCTATAAGCTGGTTTGTGATTACCTATAAGCTGGATTGTGAGTACCTATAAGCTGGATTGTGAGTACCTATAAGCTGGTTTGTGATTACCTATAAGCTGGTTTGTGATTACCTATAAGCTGCTTTGTGATTACCGATATAACTTACGTAGTATAATGTGATTGACAAAATGTGTATAATATTATAATCTATATTTAATTATTTAACTAAGACAATAAGGCAAGCTACTTTATTTATAACTGTGTCATTTTGTTGGTAATTATGAATCTATATCGTTTGTTTATCTATTGGACGACAAAAGTACAATTAGCATGATTCACACGCTTATTTAAAAGGAATTAACGGTAGAAACTTTTGTTATAAATGATTTTTATTGTCATCGTTTTACCGACAAAAAAAATGTACTTTTGATAGGTAGAAACGCGCGGTAGGCAGGCACGCAATGTTAAATTATAGATTACATTTAGGTCAATTGTCCAACAACACATAAGTCCAAAAACTTTGGCCAAAATAGTAATGCAGCCAGCAGACAATTAGCCTGCAGAATGCATTGCAATTCCAATGCGATTAAATATTGATCTATATATGCACTTTTATTCTGGTACAATTGGTCGGTTTGTAACTGACAAAGTTTCTGTCGATCATATAATATGGCTTCTGAGGCTATTCTAAATCAAGAATAATTTGAATTACCAATTAACCTGAGCTAAGAATGAATTTTTAAGCTATTAAGACGGTCCCAAATGGGCAAACGAGTCGAAAGGACAGGCTCTGGTGGACAGACAGATCAGAAAGGACAGGCTGTGATGGACAGACAGATCAGAAAGGACAGGCTGTGATGGACAGACAGATCAGAGAGACAGGCTCTGACGGACAGACAGATCACAAAATACAGGCTCTGACGGACAGACAGATCACAAAAGACAGGCTCTGATAGACAGACAGATCAGAGAGACAGGCTCTGATGGACAGAGGGATCAGAGAGACAGGCTCTGATGGACAGACAGAACAGAGAGACAGGCTCTGACGGACAGACAGATCACAAAAGACAGGCTCTGAAGGACAGACAGATCAGAAAGACAGGCTCTGATAGACAGACAGAACAGAAAGACAGGCTCTGATGGACAGAGGGATCAGAGAGACAGGCTCTGATGGACAGACAGAACAGAGAGACAGGCTCTGACGGACAGACAGATCACAAAAGACAGGCTCTGACGGACAGACGGATCAGAGAGACAGGCTCTGATGGACAGACAGATCACAAAAGACAGGCTCTGATAGACAGACAGATCAGAGAGACAGGCTCTGATGGACAGACGGATCAGAGAGACAGGCTCTGATGGACAGACAGATCAGAGAGACAGGCTCTGATGGACAGACAGATCACAAAAGACAGGCTCTGATAGACAGACAGATCAGAGAGACAGGCTCTGATGGACAGACAGAAAAACTGGCAGAGCAGGGTCAGGAACTCACAGTGCGGCCCCGTTGTGGCCCTGAAGCAGGTAGACATTTTGCACTGCAGCAGAAGCCGCAGTTCTTGGTGTTGCTTTCTTCTTTTTCTGATCCTTTTGCTGCTGCTGCTGGTGCTGCTGCTGGTGCTGACCTTTGTCGTCGTCCTCAACGGAGCTGCTGTCATCGCCACGACTCGACTGCTGTCTGGCGGACATTGTTATAATCGTCCTTTTCTTAGAAACTGTGTTGCTGCTTACGAATAAAGAGGAAAATATTTTCAATTTCTTAATCAGTGACAGCCCATCAGCTTTGAAAATGTTGCTTGGAAATTTCGGTGTCTACCACAGCAATTAAAATAGATAAAGCTTGGCTTTCATTGGCTTGTATGGTAGAAACTTTGCTATCGCCAATACTCTGTCGCTTCTCCACCTTTATCTATTTCTCCTTCTTAGTTTAGTTCTTTGGCGCCACTCCACTGTAGCAGCATGTAGTCAAGTATTTAATGCAGGTGTGCCAATGCCGGTTGCTAGGTAGCGAGCAATTTCTAACGGGCTATAATAGTCGAGGCGGTGCACTGCGCTTGGGGAGGAGTGGGTGGGCATGGAAATTGGACATTGGTTCAATGGTGCAGGAGAGGAAGAATTGGCAAGAGAGAGACAGGGAGAGGGGTGGGTGCTATTGGGTTGGGAGTTTGAGCAGCTATGGAACAGAGAATCCTTTTTTAAATCCAATGAAAAGATGCGTGCATGAAGTGCATGTATCAATGCTAGTTGCGTGCCATCGCATATTAAAAGCGTGCTAGTTATAACTACGCATATACTTACCAGTAAATATAATGTTTTTTAAACTATAGATTAACAAAACATTTCCTCGATTTGTCGAAGAAACTAGGCTTTTTTTCAATTGCTTGTCTCTTTTTCTACCGTTTTAGTAGTATTTACATCTTTTTCTAGCTTAAATCTCTATAGCTAACAATGCAGATGCAAA
This sequence comes from Macrostomum hystrix, assembly GCA_950097015.1. NCBI lineage: Eukaryota > Metazoa > Platyhelminthes > Macrostomidae > Macrostomum > Macrostomum hystrix. The sequence continues at coordinate 12,717,985 of CATNEN010000003.1, forward strand.
TGAGAGAGATGCTGCTTTTAGAAATCCACCTACCTCTGTCTGCTTCTGTCTCTATCCCTGCCTTTCTGCGACTCACATGGTAACTAGGCTAAATCGAATACAGCCATCAAAGCTTGACTGCATTACTTGCCTCATACGGTTTGCACATTTGCTCAGCTCAGCCTTGAGAATAGCAGAGTGAATTTGTGTTAGAGAGATAGAGAGACGCTTTGCAGTTAGCAAAATTGGGATACCCAAACTATTACCTGAAGCATTTATTTCCATAATAAGTTTACAGCTATACTCTCGTATACGCAAAAAGAATGTTGACACTATGAACAATGACCGCTTATACATAAAGCAGCAACAGCAGCAGCAGCCAGAAGTGTTATATCACTCAAAAATATTCTAGGGGCAGGCAAATAATGTGCGTCCACCGTTTCTCACAGTCCCGAGCGCAATGAGAACCGTTTCTTCGACGCGCTCAAGAAATTATCTTTAATTTTTAGAGAACAAAACTTAATCTAAATTGGGGCCAATTAAGTTTTTATTTTTATTTAGCTGTCTATCTCTTTTTTCGACATTTTTATGCCCAGCAAAATAGCTAAACACACCTATTGCGCTTTGTTGGTAAATTATTTGAAAACATTCCTATATGTACTGTATAGCATTTTGCTTGCCAAGGCATATCCTACTGCATGAGATCATATTATGCTCAAGTTATGAGCATAATGAAAGCTTCATATATAAGAATCGCAATTGGGCTAGACGCGCAATTTTCACACTATTGAACCAATTACTTGGTAAAATAAGCGCCATTGCAAAACATTCCTTGAGCTTTGAGTTCGATCTTCGTTTATGCATTTATCAATAGAATCGCATTTTTGTAATCACGCAAGTGAGCATACTTCATTCCCAGTAGTCGAATAAGAATACAGTTTGATATTTAACAGTTTTTTTATATAAAAAAACAGAACTCTTAAAAAGAGAACACTATAGAAACGTTTACTAATAAAGTAGCATGTTTTATTAAAAGTTGTCGTGCAGCTTTATTCCGAACTTATGTTTAAAAAAATATATATAAACCAAAATAAATAACGTATGCAAGCCCGTAAACGTTTAAGGTATGCAACATATTCATACACTTAGCCGCGCATTTGCTTTTCACAAAAAGAAATTATGAGACCTAACTATTACTAAGGGCTGTCTATTTTACAGTAAAATTTTACTGTTGCATTACTTTTCTACTAACTTGCCAAAGTGCAAATGTTAAAGCCGTTAGTGTTAAAGAAAAACAAAACTTATATTGCAAACATACATTTTAAGCTTAGTTAGCTTTTATGTAATAAATGTGCCTATCATTATTTTTTATTCGAAATAACAATTATAAAAACAGCTAAGTAATTACATATATTAGCGCCACTATCATTTTATGACTTTAAAATTCCTCTTTAATTTCTATGTACACTTCGAAATCGTTGCCTTGACATTCGACTAAAGATTAATCGTCTGCAGAATGTTTGAAATATTTTGGCAACCAGAGATTCGAAAATACAAAGCTGGGCTTTGGTCTAAAGCTTTCGTTTTTCAGTTCCTTTGTGTTATCGCTACGTTTGTATCTCCAATCATAATCGTATACCGTTCCCATGGTAAGTTTATCAGATTTTCTGTATGTGAGTTCTGTTCTACGGAATTCATGTTATATATTTTATTGCACAAATTATGCAAACACGCTGAAATCAATCTTAGGTTTTTATTCCATTATAAACATGATTTTGCTACTTTGACATGCAAGAATATAGTAGGAACGAAGGAAGCATATTTTGCTATAAAAATTAGAATTCATACTTCGCAGTCATACTGAAAAAGTTCTCAACTCGCTTGATAACTCCCAACATAATTCTTAACATAATTTGGACTTAATAATAATGTTAAATTTAGTTATTTATATTTGAAATGCAAAAACTCATAGATGCTATGTATCCAACAAAGCATTATCCGATGCTTTGATACTGAATTAAATCAGTTTTTGCCAAGTAAGCCTTTATAGCTTATTAACTAAATCGATACTTATTATAAATTTGAAGACACGCATTTTTTAAGAAGTTACTCATATTAGGGCCTAGCATATTAGTCAATTCAATTAAAAGAAATTAAATTAAAAATTATTTAATTTTTATATTTAATATTTACTAAATTATTATTTAAATTAGAAATTAAAATTAAATCTGGCATTTTATTTGTTCACTAGGACTGATTATTTATACTATGTTTCTTCGTTGTGGCGAGTGTACTTTTTGAATGTATTTGTGCTAGAGTAGAGTAAATTTCCGTTTTTTTAACTAAACCGCGCATTTTATAGAAAGACAAGCATTACCTAGGATTATATTATATATAAACAGATTTCTGCTACACATAGATCAGGGGTCGGCAAACTGCGGCCCGCGGGCCAGATGCGGCCCTCGAAGCTCCCAAATCCGGCCCGTTGCCCCTTCTGACCTCTACAGTGTCTTGTTTCATCTCTCCCGTGTCTAATCTCTCCCGTGTCTAATTTCTCCCGTGTCTAATTTCTCCCGTGTCTAATCTCTCCCGCGTCTTATCTCTCCCGTGTCTAATCTCTCCCGTGTCTCATCGTTCTCGTATCTAATCTCTCCCGTGTCTAATTTCTCCCGTGTCTAATCTCTCCCGTGTCTCATCGCTCCCGTGTCTAATCTCTCCCGTGTCTAATCTCTCCCGTGTCTAATCTCTCCCGTGTCTAATCTCTCCCGTGTCTAATCTCTCCCGTGTCTAATCTCTTCCCTGTCTAATCTCTCCCGTGTCTCATCTCTCCCGTGTCTCATCGCTCTCGTATCTAATCTCTCCCGTGTCTCATCGCTCCCGTGTCTAATTTCTCCCGTGTCTAATTTCTCCCGTGTCTAATCTCTCCCGTGTCTTATCTCTACCGTGTCTCATCTCTCCCGTGTCTCATCGCTCTCGTATCTAATCTCTCCCGTGTCTAATTTCTCCCGTGTCTAATTTCTCCCGTGTCTAATCTCTCCCGTGTCTAATCTCTCCCGTGTCTCATCGCTCCCGTGTCTAATCTCTCCCGTGTCTAATCTCTTCCCTGTCTTATCTCTCCCGTGTCTCATCTCTCCCGTGTCTCATCGCTCTGGTATCTAATCTCTCCCGTGTCTCATCGCTCCCGTGTCTAATTTCTCCCGTGTCTAATTTCTCCCGTGTCTAATCTCTCCCGTGTCTTATCTCTCCCGTGTCTCATCGCTCCCGTGTCTAATTTCTCCCGTGTCTAATTTCTCCCGTGTCTAATTTCTCCCGTGTCTAATTTCTCCCGTGTCTCATCTCTCCTGTGTCTAATCTCTCCCGTGTCTAATCTCTTCCCTGTCTTATCTCTCCCGTGTCTCATCTCTCTCGTGTCTCATCTCTCCCCTATCTCATATTTATACAGTCAATGCGGCCCGCTGTCGTCTTTTAGGTTCTCTCTTAGGCCCGCCAGCAAATAAGTTTGCCTACCCCTGTATGACATAGATACTTAACTTAATTGCATATTTTTAACCATGAGTTTGGATTTTAAGGACATTAAAAAACATTGTCCTGTGTACTGTTTTTATAAAATAAGTTTCTCCTTTTCCATCTAGACTTCTGGATCACTGAAGACACCTACAGAGAGCAGCCATACATCAACTACAAACGTCAGGCCATACTGCAGCTACAAACATCGCAACAGCAGTACACTTGGAGTACCTATTCCAATTTGAACAGCCTTCAGCAGGCTTCCCTAGTCTCGCCTGTTCTTCGAGTACGCGAAATTGACGCTAATTTGGACGGTCGTAACGACTACCTGCAGCTGCAATTGGATGTACCCTTAGCAGATACTGTGTCTGTGCTGTCAGTTCGCCTGATGCTCGTATTTGACTACTGGCTTATTGTGAGTAGCTTGATTGGAGTTTTTCTTTTCTGAAAATTATATAAATCTATTTGTTTTAAACATTTATTTATTTTATCACACACTCACGCAGCGAATGTCTAGCTTCCGCATGGAATCGATCGCCCTAATAGATTATTCGTCCAGTTTGGCCGGTTCCACGCTGACTGTTAGCGGTGATTTGGCCCTCAATCAGAAGGAACTGTTAGACTACAAAGGCACAGATCAGCGATATGCTGTAAGTGAGACTTGCTTTGTGCTAGACCAGGGGTCGGCAAACTCCGGCCCGCGGGCCAGATGCGGCCCTCAAAGCTCCCAAATCCGGCCCGTTGCCCCTTCCGACACCTACAGTATACAGTTTCATATTTCCCCTGTCTCATCTCTCCCGTGTGTCACCTCTCCCGTGTCTTATCTCTCCATTGTCTCGTCTGTTCCGTGCCTTGTCTCTCCTTTGTCTCACCTCTCCTGTGTCTTATCTTTCCCGTGTCTCATCTCTCCCGTATGTCATCTCTCCCATGTCTCGTCTCTCCCGTGTCTCATCTATCCAGTGTCTTATCTCGCCATTTGTCTCGTCTCTCCCGTACCTTATTTCTCCTTTGTCTCATCTCTCTCGTGTCTCATCACTTCTCTCTCTTATCTCTCCTGTTTGTCATCTCTCCCCTATCTCTGATATATTTCTCTTAGATTTCTACAGTCTGCGCGGCCCGCTGTCGTCTTTTAGGTTCTCTTTTTGGCCCGCTAGCTAATAAGTTTGCCGACCCCTGTGCTAGACAGTAGAACACCTGTTCTGTGTTGGACAGTAGAACACCTGTTCTGTGTTAGACAGTAGAACATTTGCTATGTTAGACATTATAACACCTGTTAGACAATACTGTCCAACTCGAACCTAATCTACTCAAATCAAATTGTTTTGCTTTCAGCTACCAGTCGTGAACTCTAGTAGTGCTGTGGCTTCCGACTACAAGCTTTCGAACATCTTCGCAAATTATCAGACGAGAAATGGTGAGTAATTAGTAATTATCGATGTTTTCGGTTAAAAGCCCAGCAAGCAAGAAATTGAGTCCGTTGAGCTTTACCACTTTCCAGTGACCACCAGCTATTCAAACGCTCTTTACGCCTGGGAGACTGGCAGATCTGCTGGCGAGCCATTCAAAATCAACGCCACCGTCTTCTACACCACCCCCGTCATTAGCTACCGACCTGGCTTCTGGTACGCATTGAAATGGGCTTGGGTGCAGTATGTGCCAGTCATGCTGCTGTTCCTATTCATACTGGACCGCGTCAAAGTGTTCGCATTCGAGAATCAAGTTGTGCCTACTGTGGTGCAAAGGCCACACTTTGATTGTAAGCGGGGCGGTTAGGCTGGCGATGGAATAAAAACTCGGGCCCGATCATCTCGAAACAAATTCTTCGTTCTTTATAATAAAGCGCAAAAAAATTATGTAACTTTTCTAAAAATAGATATTTTAAACCTTCTCATTTGCTCTCCTTCGCCCCCGTGCTTGTTGCTTATTGGCTGGCGCCAACACCCACCTCACGCTGCTCTTGCTGGGAACGAGAATCAATGTACAGTCTGACTCGCCTACTATCGATCGATATATTTAACTTAACTTGTTATGGAATTAGACTTTAAACTCAATTTATTTGCAAAATGTACTCTCGATGCTTTGTTCGATAAACATTCGTTGTTTGAAGTTGCAAATGTTACGAGTATGTTTAGACTTGAGTTTCCTGACTCAGGCATCAATTGTCTTCCTAAAAGTACAAATTTTCGTTGTTTCCCAACTTCTCTCTTGCTGGCCTTGAGAGGTAGGAATGTTACCAGAGAATAATATAGGAGATTCTCAGAACAACAGTGTTTGTTACAAGCTTTTGTTACTGTGTCGATACCTATAAATGGTATTATTAACGAAAATAATCATGATTGCAACGAATGTAATACGTTTGAATGTATTACTTTGAATCACGTCGATGTGGTATTAAAAACATTTCTATGAAAAAATAAATATTTTGTAGTCTGTAGTCTAGACAAGAAGCTAGAATCAGCGTGCATAAAAATTTATCCTCGTTGGATATTCTCTTCAATTTTAATGAGGCACGTTGTTCGTCGAAACTATTGGCAACTGAATAATTCCTAATTTAGTGTCCTGAATGTCTCTTCAATGTCCAGTTAATTAGTTGTTCGAATTTCGTCTGCTAGCTAAGCCAACTGGAGGATAAACATGATAGTGTCAGAAACGAATTTATGTTTCCTAGACGCGCTATAGTACTGATCATGTGAGACTAGTGCATCGGGAAATAGAATGATGGTGATTGAGACCACGAATTCACAAGATAATGCATTTCTGTTTGCTGGGAAAACAGAACTACATGCCACTAAGTATACTCAAACACCCGTACCAAACTGTCTGGACAAACAACTAGACTATACGTGTACGGACATTCTAATTTAGATCATTATTGTTGATCCATTTGTTTAAATAGTAGTCTAGTAAATGTGACGATTTTTCATATATTACTGCAGACGACAATCCCACATACCCAGCAAAGCCAAAAGATTTCCGACTCAAATGATGCCTAGTTTGAAATTCCTGATCGCTCTGTGCCTCATCCTGGAGTCATCAGCCAGCACCGTCAGCTGGACCTACCAAGCATGTGAGTGCTCTCTTCGACTCGCTGTCAAGCCTTGAGTCCGCAAACCTGCCACCAATCGCATTGCAGGGTACCCGAACGGCTCGAAGGTGACGGCTCGGTGAGTTCGGTGAGTCGATCGGCCAGCCTCCGAGCTCTGTCGGCGTCCAGCTTTCACCCCGCGATGCAGTCGCTCTGCGCCAGGTCGGGCCTGGCCTGTGTCCAGTCCTTGTGGGCCGGCTGATCTACGAAATCGCCGTCTGGTTCTGCTGGACGTCGTTCATCGTGCTCTTTGAGTCGGAGAAGGGTGAGCAGGCGATGATGGAGCCTCGTCCCAGTTGCGTCACTAACAGGGGGGGAGCCACTACCATGGGACGCCACTACCATGGGACGCCTTTATTAAGGGGGCGCCACTACCACGGGGGGCGTACCAGGGGGCCTTGCCCCCCCCCTGGCTACGCCCCTGCCTCGTCCACAGTGAGACCAGCTGCACCACAAAGCCTCACTCATTGCAGCTCTCACGAAGTACCAAGGCGTTGTCAGCCAAGTCCTCTTCACCGTCACATTCCATCAAATCAGCACACAACACTGGAACGCATCTCTGAATCTACCGCTTTTTAAAGCCCTTTAAAAAACTCTTTCACTGCATATGACGGATTAGTTTGCTCACTAATTTCGACTGATAAAGCTTTTGGAATCACGCGATATTTATTCGGGATTCTCTTAAGCTCCGGAGCTTATTACTCTAGTTCTATAGTTACACTGCCTTGCTAAAGTTGACGACGCGACCTTGCTCAAGCTGGTGGCATCTTCAACCAGCTCTACTACGCCTTCGCTGTCCAGCAGCTCCGTTTAGATAAAGGTCGGTTACCGCCGAAGTCGGAGATGATGCAGGCACATTCGGGTGACATGCTGATAAAGTTTGAAGGTCTGCAAAGGTCGCACTGAGGCGCAGTGCAAATTCGTGTATAGGGGTGTATGAAATACACTAGCTCTTTTGGGAAAAATCGGACCTTCAGCCAGAAACATTGAATATCTCGACGGTCTGAAGAGCTGGCGACTTGTTTCTTGTTTGAGAAGATGCGCAACAAAAAGTTGGCCCGTGTTCTTGAGTTTCGTGTGCTTGCATTGTTCCGTTCGGGTGCAACAAAAAAAATTGTCAGGGGGGGGAATTTCTTTTTTCTGTGGAAAGGGGATCCTTTCCACAGAAGAATGACAATTTTTGTGTAACTTTTGCTAGTTACTATATTTTTGGTAATTATTTGCTTTAATTATTTGCTTTAATTTAACGAACTTTGAAAACATTTATAGCAAGGAAATGCAAGGAGGTGAATTTTAACAAATTTGGCTCCTTTGCAAATTCATTTCATTTATGCCAAAAGTGAACATTTGAACTAAACTTTTAAATCTTGGTTGGTTCCTATTCGTAAATTATGGTTTGAACTAAATTACAAGTATAAGGCACAGCTTAAACTGCAAGCGTCATACACAGTGTGACTTGTTAATAAAATTGTGTTCTTCTGATGCGGATGTCGGCTTCGGTCCCCGTTTACTCGCTGGTCGACGGAGCTCTGGACTGAACGCAGGCCAGGCCCGACCTGGCGCAGAGCGACTGCATCGCGGGGTGGAAGCTGGACGCCGACAGAGCTCGAAGGCTGGCCGATCGACTCACCGAGCTCAGCTGTGAGCACACTGGAGTCATGGGTCAGGGGGTCCAAACGCTGCTCAGTGATGTCTGTTTCCGTTCGGATGCCCTGCAATGCGATTGGTGGCAGGTTTGCGAACTCAAGGCTTGACATCGAGTCGACGAGAGCACTCACATGCGTGGCTGATGGCTGATGGCTGGCTGATGACTCCCGGCACAGAGCGAGCAGCACTGCTGCACAGAATGTATCGAATATTTGCAGTCTTATTCCGTTAGTTACAAGCATTATCTCTCGACAATGGTTTTTACGCGATGAGTTAAATGAATATTCAGACTTTTTTTACCTTGTTCCGAGTTCTGTGGTTGCCTAGTTAACCAAAAATATGAAAATTTGTCCACTTGTTTTAATGGAACCTAGTGGCTACTTAACGAAAATCACTTACCTGGAGTAAATTTTTATGGGACGATTCACCCTGAGTAATTTTCTGTTCATCTAATACTCATAATCTAAAATGCTTGCTAATTGATACAGGTTCATTGTTAGCTCTAGTACAAAGTCAAAGTAGAAATTGACAGTGGACATCGAGTAGGCATTGTGGTGACAGATAAATGAGTGATTTGCTATTAGTGCTTCGCTTGATTGCCAGCTAGTGTGTTCTAGAAGGGTCAGTTAGGTAAATATGGGAAGTGGATCGGAAATCAGACAGATAAATTTAGATCTGGCTACATCCAAAGTTTTTTCTATTTTAGTGATTTAGCCAGAAGCAGTATATCGTAGTTCTCCCTGAACGATCTCATATTTATACTTTGAGTAATAAAAAACGACCACAAAGCAACCAAATTTATTTTTATGAATTAAAAAGCAGATCATTTGCATTGAAAATTTTTTACAATATGATGCACAATATACGTTGCACTTTTGTACATAACTGATCAGGCAATACGTGTTAGTGAACAAAGCAGAATATAAATGTTAGTGAAAAAATATTGCACTTTTAATATTAAGGTGATATCCGTGAGTAAAATAATTCTCTACAAGTCAATGAACTACTTAAATTCGTAAGAGGCAATCGTATTATATATCACACACAATTACACAACATAGACACAGGTACCTCAAATTTAGGAAAGGTATTATTACTACCACCAAGGGCTGATATTTGTAAACTAAACTGAAGAAAAACTGATTGACAATCGATTTGAGGTCAGAAGAAAAGGGCAAACACCATAGACAAATCTATAGACACCTCTAGATGGTTGAGCTTTTGCAGTTCAAACAAACATGAAAATTCTTAATATTTGACATTTAACGGCGCTGCATTGGTAAAAAAGTGTACACGAGATATGTAAGGCTAATGTGATTTAACAGTAGCAAGATCACGGGGGGTCACTTCAAATACCCACAAAATTCGTTCATCGTGAATTGCGGACTTTCACGAAAATCAGTCATTCGGTTTGGGAGCTTATCCTGAAGTGGGCAGTGTGCATTTGAAATGCCCCCGTGGAAGTCAGGATCGCTTTTTTCGGTTGGGATTTGGAAAGTAAAAAAACGATAATTGTACGACAAATTGCTGCCTCTGTAGCGTAACCACAAACTCAACGAAGCCAAATTATCCCTTTCCATTGTTCCCGACAACGGTGTCAACAATTTCCGCCGGCACTGACAGCGCTTCGGCGATCTCTTTCAACGCCTTCAACGATTCGGCAATGTGGCCGTGTAGTTGCGTCATTACAGTCGGCGTTGTTGACGCGTTCGCTGTCATGACAGCTTTGGAAGCGGTCAGAATGCCCTTCAGATGGTGGCCGAATCGGTTGATCACTTCTTCTAGGCGCAGTCGAAGGTGTCTCGAGTGGAGAGCATCGTGCAGCAGAATGGCTGCTTGGTTGAGCTTGAAGCCTCTGGAGACAGCGTTCTTGCTCAGAGCTCCGATCACCAGACTGGCTTGTCCGGAGTAGAGCGCGCCAGACAGATCCTGGCACATCGCATCGAAGATTCTAGCACCGTCGGCGATCTTCTCGGCAAAGAAGGCCAAAGCTTCGCGATCTGAGCGACTCAGGTTCGAAGCGAAGTTTCCGCCCGTACTGGCGCAGGAGTTGCCTGAGTTGTTTGAGTTTAGCGCCTCAGTCATTGAGCTCATGCGCATGTACAGACTGTTGTTACTGACGTTTTCACCATTGCTCGAACTGTGCTGCTGCTGGTGATGAGGATGATGAGGTTGAGGCTGTTGAAACGGCTGCTGCTGTTGCTGCTTCAGCTCAGGAAACAGCAGAGTGGCATTGGCTTGGACGGTTGTCGAAAGGGTGCGCTGCTGGATTTGCAGTTCTCGGAGAGCGCTGACTGCTACGCCCAGGTGATCGGTGGCTACCACTACAGCTGCAGCCGCCACAGCCTTTGGCGACCAGCTGAGTCTGGATGCGCGGGTGAGTTGAAGGACGTGTGAGCTTGGGCTCTATAAGTAACTGTACGGCTCGATGAAGGCTTTAACAAACAAAACTGATCGTCTTGCAATATATGGTTGATACACTCACCAGTGTGAGCGTGTGACTCTGTGTGCTCAGGGGTCAGCCAGAACGTGTCTTACCTGTCCAACTGAGCTACGCTCTCTCCCAGTTCCGCTTGGCTCTGCTCCATTGAGCGCAGGTGCTTCCACAGCTTCCTCGCCAGCGCTCGGTCCGGGCAGCTCTCCAGCCGGGCATTGTTAAGAACGCCGTGAAAGAAGTCGATCAGCTGGTCTAAAAAGCCCCTGGCCTCGCGCAGGGTCAGTCGTATTCCCGCTGCGTTCAAAGCCAAAGAACCTTCGGTCTTCCAGCGGCTGTGGACGAATCTGTACATCCTGGCGCAGCGTTCGCCGAAGTCTCGCTCGAGGTCGCGTAGAAGTCGTACAGCGTCCGACTGCTCCAGCAGGATGCGACACTCCGGCCGGTACTGGATGTCCTCCGAGGCGATGGAATCGGTGCTCGGTGTCAGGCTGCGGCCGTCTCTGGCCGAGAGCCTCTGACGTCTGTCCACAACTCCCTGCTGCTCAGCGCTTTCCAGGCTTCCGGGAGCCAGCAAGGAGTCCAGGAACTCCTTGGTGATTGTGTGCTTTGACCCGTCGGCATTGCGCGCTGACTGGCCTGGATCGCGAAAATTCTGATAATCGCTACTCGACGATGATATTGTTCGTCGCTGCGGCGGCGGCGGCGGCGGCGGCGGCGGCGGTGGCGGAGGTGGCTGCGGCTGAGTCTTCTGGCGTAGAGGCACGTCGGTACTGTCAATCGATGTTGGGGACACTTCGATTACATCTGGCAACTCGTCGTAGGTGTCGGATATCTGACGATTCAATCGTTCAGGATCATCGTAGGGCTCCGGGTCAGAGTATTTTGTTGCCTCCTGAGAAGTAGCTTTTGCTATAGTCGGCGTCGGCATTGTGCGCTTGTACACCTCGGCGTAGATCGGCTGTCCGGTCGACCTCTGATCGTCGAATCGAACTGACTTCGCAACGCCGGCCGCAGTGCCGCCTAGAACTTGTCTCTGCGGTGGAGGCGCCGGCGCCGGTGCAGCTGCTGACGTGGCCGATGACGTCGAGATTCCGCTGGAGCGTCTAGATGCTGCTGCTGCTGCTGCTGCAGCGCTGACTGCGGCATCCTGTGGACCCGATAGTCGAACGACACTGTCAGGACTGTCGTAAAAGTCCCAGCTACCGCCGCGCTGATGCTGCTGCTGTTGCTGCTGCTGCTGCAATTCTATCGAGTTTCGCGGCGGTAGATCGGGACCAGAGACGGCCTTAGGTGGTAGGCGGGGCTTCTCGGGGGCCTTGGAATTTTGATTTCGAGAATTTTGAGTCAGGTTTCATCGGGAAGAATTTCACTTGACATTCCAGCACCGCAGTCTCACCTCCAGCACACCGATGAGCTGCAGCCGGTTGCCCGGAGCGATGCCATTCCTGCCGCGGTAACTGCACAGCCACCAGCCGTCCAGTCCTGCCGGGCTCTGGTCCAGCACGGTGAGAATGGCGCCCTTCTTGAAGTCCAATTCGCTTTCGTAGCTGGAGCTGTTGTCGTACATGGCTCTGGCTAGAGTGGCCTGGGTATAGTGTTTGCAGTTTTTTATGGGTTAAAGTGATTTAATTCAGTTTAACAAAATGCTTCATTTCAACCTGATATGAAACATTCCTAGAAATATCGGGTTTGAAATTTCTAATAAAAAGTCCCAACTACAAGATTCCTAAATAAAGATCCCTAAAACACAATCCGTCTAACAATATCCTTGAAGCAAGATTAATAGAACAAGTTTTCTCAAGCAAATCATAAAAACACGATCCTAAAAAACAATCCCTAAGACACGATCCCTCAAGCACGATCCCTAAAACACGATCCCTAAGACACGATCCCTAAAGCACGATCTCTAAAGCACGATCCCTAAAACAGATCCCTAAAGCACGATCCCTAAACACGATCCCTGCAACACGATCCCTGCAACACGATCCCTGCAACACGATCCCTGCAACACGATCCCTGCAACACGATCCCTGCAACACGATCCCTGCAACACGATCCCTGCAACACGATCCCTAAAACACGATCCCTGCAACACGATCCCTGCAACACGATCCCTGCAACACGATCCCTGCAACACGATCCCTAAAACACGATCCCTAAAACACGATCCCTAAAAAATCGATCCCTAAAATACGATCCCTAAAACACGATCCTTAAAGCACGATCCCTAAAACATGATCCCTACAACACGATCCCTAAAACACGATCCCTAAAGCACGATCCCTACAACACGATACCTAAAACACGATCCCTAAAAAATCGATCCCTAAAACACGATCCCTAAAACACGATCCCTAAAACACGATCCCTAAAACACGATCCCTAAAGCACGATCCCTACAACACGATACCTAAAACACGATCCCTAAAAAATCGATCCCTAAAACACGATCCCTAAAACACGATCCCTAAAACACGATCCCTAAAACACGATCCCTAAAACACGATCCCTAGAAAATCGATCCCTAAAACACGATCCCTAAAACACGATCCCTAAAACACGATCCCTAAAACACGATCCCTAAAACACGATCCCTAGAAAATCGATCCCTAAAACACGATCCCTAAAAAATCGATCCCTAAAACACGATCCCTAAAACACGATCCCTAAAACACGATCCCTAAAACACGATCCCTAAAACACGATCCCTAGAAAATCGATCCAGAAAACACGATCCCTAAAACACGATCCCTAAAACACGACTCCTAAAACACGACTCCTAAAACACGATCCCTAAAAATTGATCCCTAAAACACGGTCCATGAAACACGATCCCTAAAAATCGATCCCTAAATCACGGTCCCTAAAACACGATCCCTAAAAATCGATCCCTAAAACACGATCCCTAAAAATCGATCCCTAAAACACGATCCCTAAAACACGATCCCTGCAACACGATCCCTGCAACACGATCCCTGCAACACGATCCCTAAAACACGATCCCTGCAACACGATCCCTGCAACACGATCCCTGCAACACGATCCCTGCAACACGATCCCTAAAACACGATCCCTAAAACACGATCCCTAAAAAATCGATCCCTAAAATACGATCCCTAAAACACGATCCTTAAAGCACGATCCCTAAAACATGATCCCTACAACACGATCCCTAAAACACGATCCCTAAAGCACGATCCCTAAAACACGATCCCTAAAACACGATCCCTAAAGCACGATCCCTACAACACGATCCCTAAAACACGATCCCTAAAACACGATCCCTAAAGCACGATCCCTACAACACGATACCTAAAACACGATCCCTAAAAAATCGATCCCTAAAACACGATCCCTAAAACACGATCCCTAAAACACGATCCCTAAAACACGATCCCTAAAACACGATCCCTAGAAAATCGATCCCTAAAACACGATCCCTAAAACACGATCCCTAAAACACGACTCCTAAAATACGATCTCTAAAACACGATCCCTTAAAATCGATCCCTAAAGCACGATCCCTGAAACATGATCCCTAAAACACGATCCCTAAAACACGATCTCTAAAGCACGATCCCTAAAAATCGATCCCTAATACACGATCCCTAAAAATCGATACCTAAAACACGATCTCTAAAACACGATCCCTAAAAATCGATCCCTAATACACGATCCCTAAAAATCGATACCTAAAACACGATCCCTAAAAATCGATCCCTAATACACGATCCCTAAAACACGATCCCTAAAACACGATCCCTAAAACACGATCCCTAAAACACGATCCCTAAAAATCGATCCCTAAAACACGACTCCTAAAACACGATCCCTAAAAATTGATCCCTAAAACACGGTCCATGAAACACGATCCCTAAAAATCGATCCCTAAATCACGGTCCCTAAAACACGATCCCTAAAAATCGATCCCTAAAACACGATCCCTAAAAATCGATCCCAAAAACACGATCCCTAAAACACGATCCCTGCAACACGATCCCTGCAACACGATCCCTGCAACACGATCCCTAAAACACGATCCCTAAAACACGATCTCTAAAACACGATCCCTAAAACACGATCCCTAAAACACGATCCCTAAAACACGATCCCTAAAACACGATCCCTAAAACACGATCTCTAAAGCACGATCCCTAAAACACGATCCCTAAAACACGATCTCTAAAACACGATCTCTAAAGCACGATCCCTAAAACACGATCTCTAAAACACGATCCCTAAAAATCGATCCCTAATACACGATCCCTAAAACACGATCCCTAAAACACGATCCCTAAAACACGATCCCTAAAAATCGATCCCTAAAACACGACTCCTAAAACACGATCCCTAAAAATTGATCCCTAAAACACGGTCCCTAAAACACGATCCCTAAAAATCGATCCCTAAATCACGGTCCCTAAAACACGATCCCTAAAAATCGATCCCTAAAACACGACTCCTAAAACACGATCCCTAAAAATTGATCCCTAAAACACGGTCCCTAAAACACGATCCCTAAAAATCGATCCCTAAATCACGGTCCCTAAAACACGATCCCTAAAACACGACTCCTAAAATACGATCCCTAAAACACGATCCCTTAAAATCGATCCCTAAAACACGATCCCCTAAAATCGATCCCTAAAACACGATCCCTAAAACATGATCCCTAAAACACGATCCCTAAAACACGATCCCTAAAAATCGATCCCTAATACACGATCCCTAAAACACGATCCCTAAAACACGATCCCTAAAAATCGATCCCTAAAACACGACTCCTAAAACACGATCCCTAAAAATTGATCCCTAAAACACGGTCCCTAAAACACGATCCCTAAAAATCGATCCCTAAATCACGGTCCCTAAAACACGATCCCTAAAAATCGATCCCTAAAACACGACTCCTAAAACACGATCCCTAAAAATTGATCCCTAAAACACGGTCCCTAAAACACGATCCCTAAAAATCGATCCCTAAATCACGGTCCCTAAAACACGATCCCTAAAACACGATCCCTTAAAATCGATCCCTAAAACACGATCCCCTAAAATCGATCCCTAAAACACGATCCCTAAAACATGATCCCTAAAACACGATCCCTAAAGCACGATCCCTAAAACACGATCTCTAAAACACGATCCCTAAAAATCGATCCCTAATACACGATCCCTAAAATACGATCCCTAAAACACGATCCCTAAAAATCGATCCCTAAAACACGACTCCTAAAATACGATCTCTAAAACACGATCCCTTAAAATCGATCCCTAAAGCACGATCCCTGAAACATGATCCCTAAAACACGATCCCTAAAACACGATCCCTAAAGCACGATCTCTAAAACACGATCCCTTAAAATCGATCCCTAATACACGATCCCTAAAAATCGATCCCTAAAACACGACTCCTAAAACACGATCCCTAAAACACGATCCCTAAAAATCGATCCCTAAAACACGATCCCTAAAAATCGATCCCTAAAACACGACTCCTAAAACACGATCCCTAAAAATTGATGCCTAAAACACGATCCCTAAAACACGATCCCTAAAACACGATCCCTAAAACACGATCCCTAAAACACGATCCCTAAAAATTGATCCCTAAAACACGATCCCTAAAACACGATCCCTAAAACACGATCCCTAAAACACGATCCCTAAAAATCGATCCCTAAAACACGACTCCTAAAAATCGATCCCTAAAGCACGATCCCTAAAACACGACTCCTAAAAATCGATCCCTAAAACACGACTCCTAAAACACGATCCCTAAAACACGATCCCTAAAAATCGATCCCTAAAACACGACTCCTAAAACACGATACCTAAAAATCGATCCCTAAAACACGATCCCTAAAAATCGATCCCTAAAACACGACTCCTAAAACACGATCCCTAAAAATTGGTCCCTAAAACACGATCCCTAAAAATCGATCCCTAAATCACGGTCCCTAAAACACGATCCCTAAAACACGATCCCTAAAGCACGATCCCTAAAACACGATCTCTAAAACACGATCCCTAAAAATCGATCCCTAATACACGATCCCTAAAATACGATCCCTAAAACACGATCCCTAAAAATCGATCCCTAAAACACGACTCCTAAAATACGATCTCTAAAACACGATCCCTTAAAATCGATCCCTAAAGCACGATCCCTGAAACATGATCCCTAAAACACGATCCCTAAAACACGATCCCTAAAGCACGATCCCTAAAACACGATCTCTAAAACACGATCCCTTAAAATCGATCCCTAATACACGATCCCTAAAAATCGATCCCTAAAACACGACTCCTAAAACACGATCCCTAAAACACGATCCCTAAAAATCGATCCCTAAAACACGATCCCTAAAAATCGATCCCTAAAACACGACTCCTAAAACACGATCCCTAAAAATTGATGCCTAAAACACGATCCCTAAAACACGATCCCTAAAACACGATCCCTAAAACACGATCCCTAAAACACGATCCCTAAAAATTGATCCCTAAAACACGATCCCTAAAACACGATCCCTAAAACACGATCCCTAAAACACGATCCCTAAAAATCGATCCCTAAAACACGACTCCTAAAAATCGATCCCTAAAGCACGATCCCTAAAACACGACTCCTAAAAATCGATCCCTAAAACACGACTCCTAAAACACGATCCCTAAAACACGATCCCTAAAAATCGATCCCTAAAACACGACTCCTAAAACACGATACCTAAAAATCGATCCCTAAAACACGACTCCTAAAACACGATCCCTAAAAATTGGTCCCTAAAACACGATCCCTAAAAATCGATCCCTAAATCACGGTCCCTAAAACACGATCCCTAAAACACGATCCCTAAAACACGATCCCTAAAACACGATCCCTAAAACACGATCCCTAAAAATCGATCCCTAAATCACGGTCCCTAAAACACGATCCCTAAAGCACGATCCCTGAAACATGATCCCTAAAACACGATCCCTAAAACACGATCCCTAAAGCACGATCCCTAAAACACGATCTCTAAAACACGATCCCTAAAAATCGATCCCTAATACACGATCCCTAAAACACGATCCCTAAAACACGATCCCTAAAAATCGATCCCTAAAACACGACTCCTAAAACACGATCCCTAAAACACGATCCCTAAAACACGATCCCTAAAAATCGATCCCTAAAACACGACTCCTAAAACACGATCCCTAAAAATTGATCCCTAAAACACGGTCCCTAAAACACGATCCCTAAAAATCGATCCCTAAATCACGGTCCCTAAAACACGATCCCTAAAAATCGATCCCTAAAACACGACTCCTAAAACACGATCCCTAAAAATTGATCCCTAAAACACGGTCCCTAAAACACGATCCCTAAAAATCGATCCCTAAATCACGATCCCTAAAACACGATCCCTAAAACACGATCCCTAAAACAAGATCCCAAGCATCAAATCCCTTCATGCAGATGTCCAAAATACATTCTATTTTGATTTAAAATTTAATAAATTGCAATGTGATTTTCGTGAATAACCGTATACTCACCTGCACAACGAAGGTCGACTTAACTATGCTGCTTTCATTGCCACTACTACCTGGACAATTCAGATTCCTCATATTTCACTGCGTAAAATTGCAATAGTTGAATCCGAATTCTAGGCGACTACAAATATTATGGCAGCAAGAAACAGAACTGACCAATCTTTCATTTTTTTGTCGCAGTTTTTTACAAGAACTGCGATTCACTGGACCTAATTTCTGGCCTCACAATGTAAGGGCAGATTTTCTTTTAAAGAAAAGTAAGCACCAGAATTGTACACCAGCGATTACGCAGTGGTTTCTGGGGCCAAACCTAATTTTTCCTTGTTTTATCTAGCTCAAAGATAAAAGACATGCTAACAACAGCTAAATTTGCTGTTTGAAACGAACTCTTAAATGAAGTTGTACAAATTTTAACTGAAAATTGCTGACGTTGTTTGCTTTTAATCAGTTCTTTATACTTCTTGGAAGAGTGAGTTGTGCATGTACGAAGTAAGTACTTTTCTGTCTTAAATAAGTCTAAGTATTTTATCACTCCATATACCATCATGTCACTCTGAATACTATTCTGTCACTCTGAATACTATTCTGTCACTCTAAATACTATTCTGTCACTCTGAATACTATTCTGTCACTCTGAATACTATTCTGTCACTCTGAATACTATTCTGTCACTCTGAATACTATTCTGTCACTCCAAATGCTATTCTGTCACTCCAAATGCTATTCTGTCACTCCAAATGCTATTTTGTCACTCCAAATGCTATTCTGTCACTCCAAATGCTATTTTGTCACTCCTAATGCTATTTTGTCACTCCAAATGCTATTTTGTCACTCCAAATGCTATTTTGTCACTCCTAATGCTATTTTGTCACTCCTAATGCTATTTTGTCACTCCTAATACTATTCTGTCATTCCTATCACGATTCTGTCACTTCTAATGCTATTTTGTCACTCCAAATGCTATTTTGTCACTCCTAATACGATTCTGTCACTTCTAATGCTATTTTGTCACTCCAAATGCTATTTTGTCACTTTTAAATACTATTCTGTCACTCCAAATACTTTTATGTCACTCCAAATGCTCTTTTGTCACTCCAAATACTGCTCTGTCACTCCAAATACTCCTTTGTCACTCCAAATACTCCTTTGTCACTCCAAATACTCCTTTGTCACTCCAAATACTCCTTTGTCACTCCAAATGCCATCTTTAGCACTAAATATAATCGTCACTCCAAAAACTATTTAGGCAACGTAAATACTTGAACTAATTTGTCAAATGCGTTGTTTTTTTATTCGCCAGAACTAAATTTTCGTTATTAAATATCTCAAGCCTTAACAATTTTTTATGCGCATTATAATATAGTTTATGATTTATTGAATGTTGTCACTTTAAAATGGCAAAGGAGTCTGCAGCAGATGATTCATATTCAGTTTTTCTACCCAGACAGAAATGATGATTCAGAACCCACTAAATTCTCCCCCGAGGGTCGCATTGCGTACAATTCCAAGTGCAAACACTGAAAATCAATAGGAAAATCTGTCTAGACTAGACCTAGCTCCTATAGGCTTTTTTAAGGGATTTCCGAACCAAACTTGGTTTGGGAAGAAGTGGGAACGTTAAAGAAAAGCTGATTCACATTGGCGCCGCTTATTGCATTCTACCTAGGAGACATGGAGTGAATCATCCGTCTGTGGGTTGAAAGACGCCATAACACAAGCTGCGAAAGGATAAAAGCTGAATTTTGGGAGGCCTGAAACAGAACCGAGACCTTGTCAATCTGAAACTCACACACGCTAAGCTAAGCTAACACAACAGAGTCATGGCCAACCCTAACGCAGTACTGGCAGACATTGGCGCCTTCGACCGTGAGCAAATGCATCATGTTGAGGTTCGCATTTTTCTTTTTTGCATTTTTTTCGCTTTTTGTTTTAATCGTTGATGTATTTTCTAAGGCGTTGAGCATTGAGCACAGTATCTATCGGACTATTGATCAGGTGGTCAGGAGTTCGAATCCAGCTTTAAAATGGGCATTAGCAGCGGTTTGGGGTTCGAGTGACACAGCGGTCGAGGTTCCTGAGCTCGATTCAACGGCGAGGCCTGACGATGAGAAAGTCAGGGACAGGTGCGCACACACCGGTATCTAAGGAGGCAAATGCGGATCTACTTTCACCAAATGATGTGCCATTTCCCGCAGTCCTCCTGCAATCGTTAATTACTAATGGGTATTAGCAGGGGTAAACATGGTGGTAGGTGTTGCGTATTACCCCCACTCGTAAGCGCTGCACAATAACTGCTGCTGTACAACTGGCTGTACATGAGACACCAATCAAACTCCAGGTGTCGGTGAAGCAGGTTCTGCCTGATCGCGAGCAGGTGGAATTCGAACGCCGCGAGGCCAGCCTCCGTCAGGAGATTGAGAAGCGCTCGGAGCTGCAGTTGAAACACGTGGAGGTTCAGGAGCGCTGCAGCCTGCCGGACGCTGAACAGATCGCCCAGGAGAAAGCTGCTGCTGCAGCTGCCACCAACGGCTCGGAGAATGGAACCAATGAGCACTGATCCTCAATAGTCTATGGCCCTCCTTGCTAACTAGCAACGTGACTCATTTTTATGCTACCTTCCGAAACTAGTCTATGGCACTTAAATTTATTCTAAAAGCGACCCCTCATAAAAATATAATTTCGTTTTCTAGCAAAGCTTTCATTTGTCTAAGACAACTTTTGAACCATTATCAATATTTATTCGCTTGTAATATTTTCATTATTATTATATTGCGTTGCGCTTAATTAAATGCTATAAAAGTCCCAGTGACAAAAATGTTGTTCCCACAATAAATGCTGAAATCCACTTGCATGGCTTCCCAGACAATTTTACAGAAAGTACATTTAAATCACTGACCTAATTTACACGTTTCAGAAAAATGGCGCATTCGTTTTTTGTATTTACTAAGCTACTTTAAAGTAGTGATGAATACATATTATTACAAAATTCAGTGATTACTATAATCCTGATTTTGCCGTCAGTGCATTACTCCATCACTAGATAATTAACCTGTTATTCCATGTCCCCTTTCACTCTGGGATTTCCCTGTCACCCGATAACTTCCCTGTCACTCCATGACTTCCCTTATGACTTCCCAGTCACTCCATGACTTCCGTGTCACTCCATGACTTCCCTTATCACTCCATGACTTTCCTTATCACTCCATGACTTCCCTTATCACTCCATGACTTCCCTTATCACTCCATGACTTCCCTTATCACTCCATGACTTCCCTTATCACTCCATGACTTCCCTTATCACTCCATGACTTCCCTTATCACTCCATGACTTCCCTTATCACTCCATGACTTCCCTTATCACTCCATGACTTCCCTTATCACTCCATGACTTCCCTTATCACTTCATGACTTCCCTTATCACTCCATGACTTCCCTTATCACTCCATGACTTCCCTTATCACTCCATGACTTCCCTTATCACTCCATGACTTCCCTTATCACTCCATGACTTCCCTTATCACTCCATGACTTCCCTTATCACTCCATGACTTCCCTTATCACTCCATGACTTCCTTTATCACTCCATGACTTCCCTTATCACTCCATGACTTCCCTTATCACTCCATGACTTCCCTTATCACTCCATGACTTCCCTTATCACTTCATGACTTCCCTTATCACTCCATGACTTCCCTTATCACTCCATGACTTCCCTTATCACTCCATGACTTCCCTTATCACTCCATGACTTCCCTTATCACTCCATGACTTCCCTTATCACTCCATGACTTTCCTGTCGCCCCATTCATCAGTCGCTGAGTTAAACTGCAATTATATACTCACCGGTAAACGCATGGGAACAATGGAATAGTCACCGGACTTGTGCAATAGCCTGTCCATTGGTGGGAAATCATAGGCATTCACTGCCGCAACGGCCGCTGCCGCCACAGCTGTTCGCTGCTGCTGCTGCTGTTGTTGCTGGTGCATTGTGCAAAATGCAGGTGCAAAACGGCACAATCTACATTCAGTTTGTCATTATCTATCTATAATTGTCCTTTAAAAAGCGTCAAACAATTCACAAAGCAAATGCAAGTGTACTTTCAAATCTCCGATCGCGGCTCTGGAAATGAAATCCGAACGCGGGTTGCGCCTTATTTTTTTCTAGTTCTCTCCCCAGCTTGTGTCTCTGTGTGCGCGCTCGCCAATCCCACAGCTTCGATGGGGGCTTCACGCAAAAGCTTTGAAGCTCTTTGGCGCGTTCAACAGTGTACTTTTCTGGGGTCTAGAGAGTGACATAGTTGGGTAAGAGGCATTAAGAGTGGAGACGACTGTGGCAGTACAGTGTCTGTGTACTTGCGACAAGAATAAGCGGCTTTTGGGCGAGCAAATGGGAGTAGGAAAGGGGAAGGGATAAACTGTGGTTGGGAGTTTTCACCCAGCGCTGTTCATTCTCCCCCTCCCTCCTAGGCTGATCAGATCCCTCAGAATGGTGCGTGTGTGATACCTAAAATTAGTATCTGGTTGTTCTTCTTTACTTTGACTCGATATGATGCAGAAATGGAGGGTGAGAAACGACAGGGTGAGAAATGAGAGGGTGAGAAACGACAGGGTGAGAAACGACAGGGTGAGAAATGAGAGGGTTAAGAAATGAGAGGGTGAGAAATGAGAGGGTGCGGAATGAGATAGTGAGAAACGAGAAACGAGTAGGTGAGAAGCGAAGAGGGTGAGAAACGAGATGCTGAGAGACAAGAAGGGTGAGAAACGAGAGGGTGAGAAACGAGAGGTTGAGAAATGAGAGGGTGAGAAATGAGAGGGTGAAGGGGCTGAGAAACGAGAGGGTGAGAAATGAGAGGGTGAGAAATGAGAGGGTGAGAAATGGAGGGTGAGAAATGAAAGGGTGAGAAATGAGAGGGTGAGAAATGAGAGGGTTGAGAAACGACAGGGTGAGAAACGACAGGGTGAGAAACGACTGGGTGAGAAACGACAGGGTGAGAAACGACAGGGTGAGAAACGACTGGGTGAGAAACGACAGGGTGAGAAATGAGAGGGTTAAGAAATGAGAGGGTGAGAAATGAGAGGGTGCGGAATGAGATAGTGAGAAACGAGAAACGAGTAGGTGAGAAGCGAAGAGGGTGAGAAACGAGATGCTGAGAGACAAGAAGGGTGAGAAACGAGAGGGTGAGAAACGAGAGGTTGAGAAATGAGAGGGTGAGAAATGAGAGGGTGAAGGGGCTGAGAAACGAGAGGGTGAGAAACGAGAGGGTGAGAAATGAGAGGGTGAGAAATGAGAGGGTGAGAAACGAGAGGGTGAGAAATGAGAGGGTGAGAAATGAGAGGGTGAGAAATGAGAGGGTGAGAAATGAGAGGGTGAGAAACGACAGGGTGAGAAACGACAGGGTGAGAAATGAGAGGGTGAGAAACGACAGGGTGAGAAATTTGAGGGTGAGAAATGAGAGGGTGAGAAGTGAGAGGGTGAAGGGGCTGAGAAACGAGAGGGTTAAGAAATGATGGTGAGAAACGAAGAGGGTGAGAATCCGGAGTAAAATGAGAAACGAGAAAAGAGAATCTGATAACCAATAACACGGCATCTGCATGCAGTGGTTGCATATAGTGGAAGCTTCAGCAAGGAAGTGTGTTTAAAGAACCACCAGAAGGACTAGTAGATTCTGAGCAACTGAATCTTGATACAAGTCATCACTGCCTTCTAATGTTTAGTAATTCATTCATTTTCTAAGCTGTTTGCTTCCGAATGCATGCAATATACGGATGCTAATCTCAATGCTGGAATCGCTATTCAGTTTTCAACACTCAGGCCCGATACATTTTGCAATATTATATTTCATATTGTGTGTTCGCGGCTAATGGGAGGCTTACATTCTGTCTGGCTGGTAATTCAGTCGATTTATGGGTCAATTAGTACTTCTTAACACATATTCTACCAGCAGAATGTACGAGTAAGAAGGCAGACTAATATAAATATTATTTATACCCTCGGCTTAGCTGTGTGAATCAAATACGCAGTTAACCTATTGCTGCTTTAGACGGAAAAAAATAATAAGTCGGCGGAAGAAGGAAAGAGGAGGGGCGGAAAAATGCTGAAAGATTTCAATGTTGAGACATTGAAAGGGTCATTGAGTAAATATGGCTGCTGGAGGGGAGAGAAAGAGAGGGAGAGGGTAGAGGCTGAGAAGTAGAGACTGTAGAGGGAGAGTGTGAGAGGGAGAGTGTGAGAGGGAGAGAGTGGAGAGGGAGAGTGTGAGAGGGAGAGAGTGAGAGGGAGAGAGTGGAGAGGGAGAGTGTGAGATGGAGAGTGTGAGAGGGAGAGAGTGGAGAGGGAGAGTGTGAGAGGGAGAGAGTGGAGAGGGAGAGTGTGAGAGGGAGAGAGTGGAGAGGGAGAGTGTGAGAGGGAGAGAGTGGAGAGGGAGAGTGTGAGAGGGAGAGAGTGGAGAGGGAGAGTGTGAGAGGGAGAGAGTGGAGAGGGAAAGTGGAGAAGGAGAGTGTGAGAGGGAGAGTGGAGAGGGAGAGTGTGAGAGGGAGAGTGTGAGAGGGAAAGTGGAGAAGGAGAGTGTGAGAGGGAGAGCGGAGAAGGAGAGTGTGAGAGGGAGAGTGGAGAGGGAGAGTGGAGAGGGAGAGTGGAGAAGGAGAGTGTGAGAGGGAGAGTGGAGAGGGAGAGTGGAGAGGGAGAGTGTGAGAGGGAGAGTGGAGAAGGAGAGTGTGAGAGGGAGAGTGGAGAGGGAGAGTGGAGAGGGAGAGAGTGGAGAAGGAGAGTGTCGGAGAGTGTTTAAAAAGATACACGCACTAAAACTATCCATTTATTTTTATTCAAATACTATACCGACACTCAAGTAGCCCCATAGAATTATTACTTTCTTGGCATATATTAATCGATCTCAAAAAACTCTATCTACGCAGAGAGTGTGATAAGGTTCAGGAAACGCGACGTTGGAAAAAATGAGCGTGGAGTGTCAACTAGACTCTACAAAGTGCTCTGTTACAAAGATTTATTTTCAATCACGGGCCAACTGTTTGCAGTTCCTGATTAAACAAGCAAAATATTCCAAGCCTACGAGGGTATAGGAGTTTCAAAATTCACCCATGCCACACTGCAAATAACGCGACTTGGAATGCAAGTTTGCTTTGGGCAACCAAATTTTGCTCATTTTCCGGCCTATTTTGCATACAATACTGGAATCGATTGGATTGGAGATACTGAGACTGAGACTGAGACTGACACTGAGACTGAGACTGAGACTGACACTGAGACTGAGACTGAGACTGAGACTGACACTGAGACTGACACTGAGACTGACACTGAGACTGAGACTGAGACTGACACTGAGACTGACACTGAGACTGACACTGAGACTGACACTGAGACTGACACTGACACTGACACTGAGACTGACACTGAGACTGACACTGAGACTGAGACTGAGACTGACACTGAGACTGACACTGAGACTGACACTGAGACTGACACTGAGACTGACACTGACACTGACACTGAGACTGACACTGAGACTGAGACTGACACTGAGACTGACACTGAGACTGACACTGAGACTGACACTGAGACTGACACTGACACTGAGACTGAGACTGAGACTGAGACTGAGACTGAGACTGAGACTGAGACTGAGACTGAGACTGAGACTGAGACTGAGACTGACACTGAGACTGACACTGACACTGAGACTGAGACTGAGACTGAGACTGAGACTGAGACTGAGACTGACACTGACACTGAGACTGACACTGACACTGAGACTGAGACTGACACTGAGACTGACACTGAGACTGACACTGAGACTGACACTGACACTGACACTGAGACTGAGACTGAGACTGAGACTGAGACTGACACTGAGACTGAGACTGAGACTGAGACAAATAAATGGACAGAGACATGAGGCAAAGTGTGTGTCGAGCTAAATATTGTCGAGATAAAAGTTCCTATTGTCGCAGATAAAAAAAGCTCTTTGAATTGCTGAAATACAAAAAAATTATTTCTATTGTCTCTTTCTTATTGTCCTGCTGAGCAGTGACAGTAAGTGCTAAGAAATTGCATCTGAGACTATGAGCTGCATGTGAAATGAGTTTCTTATAAGCATCTGCAGCTCTGCTAGTGAAGTGGAACAATTCAGATAAGCTCCACGTGATGGTAAGAAACAAATTTGACAAACTCGCATACGGTATTGTTTGAGCATTGATAACCGGTCATTGATTTCTTCGAGCTTCCTCTGTCTTGTAGCTACAGAAAACTAATTCTGAAGTTGAGTTCTGAGAGTGACTAGAAAATATATAAGTTACAGTCGGAGGAGGGACAGGATTGTCGCTAGAGTGTCGCTAAGAGCGACATGCAGTGTAGTCGAGGGGCCTAACAAGAGTTTGTCTGGCCATGGAGGTGTAGCCGCGAGCGATAGCGCTATATAGATGCTATCATAAAAAACCGTACGTGCTTCCAAAAACTTGCCTGTGTGCAGATTTTCACAAACAAAATGTAACATATTTTACAATTAGTGCGTTCAATATGAATTTTACCCCTATAAGTTCGCACTGTAGTAATTTATTATTGCACAGTGAGTTAACAAGCAGGTCTTAGTCTCCCTAAGTTAAATTAGAAAATCTGCGCAAAAGTTTCAGATTTTCATATTATTATTCATGGCAAAGTTTCAGCGCAGAATATTAAAGTTATACGTGTGCATGCATGTAGAAACGCACTCAGTTAAGATAACGAACCGGAATGTAATTTACACGATAACTTTGTGTTTGTAATATTCCCACTACAAATCAAAGGTATGATATTTTGTATTGATAACGTAGCTCACATGGCTTGGTCCAGCTAGTACAAAAATAATTCTCTGAGCTTTAATCGTTCTCGCCCATATATACAAATATGCATTTTAGCACTTCAAGAAAATGTAACATTTCAACTAAGAACTTATGTGGCAATACTTACTAGCATATTATGTAAGGGCCTTGCTAGTACTTCAGCTATCGCAAAATTAAAAAAACTTTAAGTACAACAAATAAACCAACTAGGCTACAAATATAAAGGTCAGCAAATTTCTTGTGTTTTTAGATTTTATGAATTTGCTGGCAGATAGAATGTCGAGAATAGCTTAATTTCAGGCCCTTAAAATTTCAGCTAACGGTAATGTCTCTTTCTATATTTATGAAACTATGACAGTCACAAATTATGTTATGTTATCCGTTATGGCTAGATCTTTGTGGTCTCAGTAGTAATCGTGACAGTCATGACAATAGAAAACACCGGCTCAAAGTATTATCGCAATATCACGTTTACAGAGTAAAACAAAAAAAGACGCAAAAAGAATTTTTCAAAATGTGGAAAACTTTAAAATGCTTTATTTTTTCTAGTTGACATGTTTGATATACGCAGGTCTGTGTGCATAAGAACTTATGTACTACAAAATTACTCCAGTTTAAATGTTTAAAAGGGTTACCTATCACATTCACACGTGCCGCGCATCCGCAGCACACTGTAGAAGTGGTGATCATATTAGTTGTGAGCCTCATATTTAAGGAGTGACAATCGCTAATTAATACGTTTATACTTGTATATAACTTGTATAAACACTGTTTATCTAGTTCAGAGGTGATTTAATTCTTCAGATTTTTTACAGCAGAATAATTTGACGTGTCATCACTATTTTTGTCATACAATTCATATTTAACTGTACATTTCAAATTAATGTATATGTATTTTTTAAAAAGATATTTAAAAAAGTTATTTGGCATTCTTCTCGAATCGTTTGTTAAACTTTTTTCGCACTTTGTCTAACTGAGAAGCTAATATTAGCATACATAGACATCCCCAAGCTATTTAAATAGAAAAAGCAACAACTTTGCCTTTTTCTGTTAATAAAAGCATTGAAAAATAGTTTATTGAACAGTTTCAGAAGTATTGTCTTAATATTTGCATTCAAAACTCATTGTACATCATTGTAGCTTATAAATATATAGATCCATACTATGCAATATAGACCATATAGTAATAAGAAACAATTTTAACCTTTTTTATTTACATTTTATATTTAAATACTTAAGTATTAAATACTTAACATAACATTTTTATCTGCTTTTTATCTAACAAAAAACTAGAAACCTAAAATTCTGTACATTTATATATGATATGTATGGTAATATATTTATATTTACTTGAATTTTTATTGACAAGTAGTTTTGTGTTCCTAAGTGAATATGTATATAAGTTTGAAGCAATATTTAAACATACTCGCAAATGTGTACACCAGCCCTAAAGAACCAGACTAGTTACAGTCAGGCAGTTTGGGTTTATTCCTCATAGGCATGAATTTCACAACAATGATATGTAATCATTAATTCAGCCTGAAATTTCTTACAGTTACATTCAACCAATGCCAGAGTATCAGGTGCTTCGCTGTGTACAATGCAGTGCATTTCAAGTGCATCAGGTGAAACGGGCCGAAGCCAAACGGTGGCAATGCAGCCTGTGTGGCCTGGCTCAATCCTATCTAAGAGTCTATGCTCAAGGTCTATCAAAGGCCTGTCGGGAGGCTGCTCAAATGTTAAATATGCGTCGGGGTGAGATTGATGCTGAGAATGCCGCTGCTAGTGAGGCTGCTCAGGAGACTGCTCAAAATCAGCAACAGCAGCAGCAGCTGGATGATGGTGCTGATAATCAGCAGCCGTCGCAAATTGATTGGAATGTATTTCTTTGAATGTGTAACAGTTTCTTGTCTGTTAAAAAAGTTCTAGTTTATTGCTTATAGTAGTGTTTTTTTTCAGTTTTTTGTGAATAATTCCTGTTTTAATAATCTGACAAGTTTCTGAAATGTCTTTTATTTTAACAATTTAACGATCTCTGCTAAAGCACTTATCAATAAACACAGGCAAAAAGCCATGCTTAGGTGCTTTACCCTCAAGTAAAAAACTAACTGTGCTTCATATTTTTGTCACTTTATATCACCTTTGCCCCATTCCCAGGATCAGATATTGGTGTGGAGTCAGTTGACCCCCTTTCCCAGGATCATATATTGGTGTGGGGTCAGTTGACCCCCTTTCCCAGGATCAGATATTGGTGTGGGGTCAGTTGACCCCCTTTCCCAGGATCAGATATTGGTGTGGAGTCAGTTGACCCCCTTTCCCAGGATCAGATATTGATGTGGGTCTTACTTACTTACTTACTTTGCAGGGGGGCCTGGGGCACCTGACGCACAAACACAGGAACGGCATGCCCCCAGGCCGGCGAACTAGGCGAGAGCCGCCCATCGCGCCGCCTCCCCTGAGCAGGCACCTCACACACACAGCAGCAAGCCAAGCGGGGAAGGGGGCGGCAGCCGGAGTGCCTCTCACCCCAGGCCCGCACACGCACAGAGCAGACCAAGCCGGGGCGGAAGGCTGATAGAAATCAGTCCTCAGGGGGGGCGGGTGACGAGTGTACACTTTATCCAATCGCACTGACGGAAATCCAGATGAGCGCGCGGCGGTGTACACCCGCCCCCAGCCACCCCCGCAAGGTCTAACGCCCCAGCGCCAACGCACATAACTCATACAACGCAGAACAGGCACACAGAAAGGTAGGAGCGAAGCTATTTTTCAAGCTTTGATTGCACGAAATATGGTGCACCTCCGCCGGTCGCTACTGTCCAAACCCCCCCCAACAAGTACCGAAATTAATCGTGACCTGAAGGGTGAATCGAACTAGCGTCCTTTGGAGTGCGAGGCAGCGACGTTAGCCGCTGACCCCCCTCGCCCCATTGATGTGGGTCAGTTGACCCCCTTTCCTAGTATCAGATATTGGTGTGGGGTCAGTTGACCATCCTTTCCTATCAGGGATCAGGGGGTGAGTTGGCAGAGTGGTCTATCGCGTTTGCCTCTCCCGCCAAGGTCCCTGAGCTCGATTCCGCGGCGAGGCCACTATAATTAGGGGCGCAGCCGCGGAGAGAAGGCTTGGGGGCTTGTTGTGCAACTTGCGCCCTTGAGGTCCAACCTCCAAGGTACAGTGAAAGTGTACACTGCCTGACGATTAGAAAGTTTGGGCAGATGTACACACCTGTGTGAGTGTGTACCTGTGTACGGTATCTGTGTGCGACTCAGCGAAATGGGCAGAATTTCCAACAGCCCTCCTGCAATTAATATTATTCCTATCAGGATCAGTATTGGTGTTGTGCTAGTTGTTCCTCTCTTTCCTAAGATTGGTTTTAATGTGTGATCAGTAACTTAGCAGATTAAATATTTGCAATTAGTCTCATGTGAGTCTGCTACGATCGTAGTAAATTAGCAGATTATCTTTGCTCTATATACCAAATCCTTTCTTTCTAGAGTTAGGATTACAAAGATTTCAACGAAAAGCGTCTATGGTTTCGTTTCTGTGCTCAATATTGAACCGTAATCTATCTTCAATCGCTCTCGGCTATAAACTCTCTGAGCTGTCTCTCTTTCTGTCTCCTACTTTTTGCGGAAATCAACATGCTGAAACTTGGATTAGGTCTGACAGTTTTTTGTGAGTTTAGGTCTGTTTTTTGTGGGGCCACTAGGATTTGTGTGAGCGAGAAAGCGTGTTTCGGAATCAGTGAGGCAGTGTGTAAAAAAGATTGAACGGTTTTCACCCTCACCAGTCCGCCAGTTGCTGGGGGGCCAGGGGGCCATTGGAGATCGGGTTCGAGAGGAAAGAGGAGAGTCGTTCGTTCAAAATTGTAGCTTTGAAACGGCAAAACTGGTGTGAGCCTTTGAGTTAGAGATTGTTAGAGGATTGGGCGAGGATAAAGAAGTCCTTTGAGTTGAGTGGACGATGCTTGACACGCGCGTTTTTGCCGTTTGGGAATTCTCAACTCTGATTGGCAGATGCTGCCGTTCCGCAGATCTGTCTGTGCCTCTCCCTTTGTCCTTCGCTCTTTGCAGCGTTAAAAAAGAGCGCGATTTCCTTTCTTGCGTTTCCTATAAAGAGAACATGGCGGATTGAATTCCACCGAGACATCCAAGCCTAAACCGGTTGTGTTGTCCGTGCTGACAAGGGCGCAATTGAAATGTTGCTATATTTGTTTGTAAACTTGCTCAATACTATTGCCATAGCAACTGCGACGTCTGCTTCGACGCCGAACGCTAATGCGAGCAGCAGCAGCAGCTGGTGCGACTCTCTCCCACCTTTAGTTAGAGCGGCCAACACAAGTTCCGAGGCTGAGTTCGTTGCCCGACTGCTGGCCGGCTACGAAAAGCATCACCGTCCGCCAAACTGTCTGGACGGTAATCGTGTCGCTTCCTCCAGTGCGACGCTGGTTCGCATCAACATCTTCGTGAACAGCATCAGCTCTGTCAGCGTGGTTGATATGGACTATTCTGTTGACATGTTCCTGCGTCAAAGATGGACGGATCCGCGGCTAAGATACTCCGCCGCAGGCCAGGCGGAAGTGCTGTCGCTAAACTACATGCGCGATCGGCTATGGATTCCGGATTTGTTCTTTCGCAACGCTAAAGAAGGAAAACTGCACACGATAACCACACCAAACCTACTGCTGTGGGTGTATCCAGACTGGGGCAGCGTGTTGTTCAGCCAGAAACTGTCCGTGAAGCTCGACTGTCCGATGACACTTTGGAACTTTCCAATGGACAGTCAGGTGTGCCGAATTGAAATGGGTAGCTACGGTTATTCGCTGGATCAGCTGGAATTGGCCTGGAACGATGAGCAACAAGTTGAGCTAAATGGCAATATGCAGGTGAACGAGTTTGAATTTCCAAGGCTGAGACACGGAGCCTGTCGTAAGGCCTACAACAGTACAGGCAGGTTCGCTTGTCTCTATCTGGAGTTTCATCTGGTTAGAAAGT
This sequence comes from Macrostomum hystrix, assembly GCA_950097015.1. Classification (NCBI taxonomy): domain Eukaryota; kingdom Metazoa; phylum Platyhelminthes; family Macrostomidae; genus Macrostomum; species Macrostomum hystrix. The sequence goes on from CATNEN010000003.1 coordinate 12,750,009, forward strand.
TCGGTTTCTACCTGATTTACACCTATTTGCCGTCCATTCTGGTTGTCATGCTGTCTTGGGTGTCATTCTGGATTGACTACCAGGCTGTGCCAGCTCGCATTTCGCTTGGTCTTTTGTCTATCTTGGCGCTCATTACTCAGGCTGCTGCTACCTTGCAGAAACTACCCAGGGTCTCCTATATCAAAGGTGAGTGAAGGTGTTTATAGTGCTTGAGCAAAGTCATCATTTACCTAGTAGCGTCAAAGATTATAACTCGAACTCAGAATGGTTCTTTGATCCGAGGACATTTGTTCGGGATATGCACAAAGGTGGAAGAAGGAAGTTACGAAGTAAAAGGCGATGTCTGAGTTCATTGTTCAGACTCGCCTATTCAGTGTGAACCCGTTCGATTTGCAAGCTAAAATTTTTTACAGCAAAGACTAAGAAGGCGATATAAGTGACCGATGCAAAGCAAGACCCGATGCTTGCCTAATACTTGCCTATCTTCAGAGATGTTTTGTAGAGCAGTTGTTTTTGTAGAATAAAGCATATCAAATCAAGAGGTCGTTGAGCGAGACACTCAATAGCACATCGCTTCATTGGTGATATTATGGCAGTAGTAATTATTGCTCGTGATGAATGCCAAGTGCTTTTTGATGAGCTAATTAGGCTAGCAGATAAGTCTGATAAGATCATTTTGAGTTTTTATGTTCATAACATTTTTTCCTGATATTGCCTATCCTACTAATTAGTTACTATTTAACGTTCGCTGATGATGAATAAAGATAGACGAAAGACAATGTATTGAACATGTAAGCCATATCATATTACAGATGTGGCATATGCTACCATGAATGTGCTGCTCATTTGCTGAGTAACAAATCTTTTAAGTAAAAAAATGTATCGATCGAGTACAGCTGAATAGTTATGAATATTAGCATTGTGTAAAAATCTCCCTTAACTCCCAATTTGCCTATCCGTCGTGAAAAAAAGTTGTTTTGTATTGAGAAAAAATTCTGAGCATGCTTCGTAGCATCCAATGAGGCTGTGTGGTATCTACTGAGGCTGTGTGGTATCTAGTGATGCAGTGTGGTATCTAGTGATGCAGTGTGGTATCTAGTGATGCAGTGTGGTATCTAGTGATGCAGTGTGGTATCTAGTGATGCAGTGTGGTATCTAGTGAGGCAGTGTGGTATCTAGTGATGCAGTGTGGTATCTAGTGATGCCGTGTGGTATCTAGTGATGCAGTGTGGTATCTAGTGAGGCAGTGTGGTATCTAGTGATGCAGTGTGGTATCTAGTGATGCAGTGTGGTATCTAGTGATGCAGTGTGGTATCTAGTGATGCAGTGTGGTATCTAGTGATGCAGTGTGGTATCTAGTGATGCAGTGTGCTATCTAGTGATGCAGTGTGGTATCTAGTGAGGCAGTGTGCTATCTAGTGATGCAGTGTGGTATCTAGTGATGCAGTGTGGTATCTAGTGATGCAGTGTGGTATCTAGTGAGGCAGTGTGGTATCTAGTGATGCAGTGTGGTATCTAGTGATGCCGTGTGGTATCTAGTGATGCAGTGTGGTATCTAGTGAGGCAGTGTGGTATCTAGTGAGGCAGTGTGGTATCTAGTGATGCCGTGTGGTATCTAGTGATGCCGTGTGGTATCTAGTGATGCCGTGTGGTATCTAGTGATGCCGTGTGGTATCTAGTGATGCCGTGTGGTATCTAGTGATGCCGTGTGGTATCTAGTGATGCAGTGTGGTATCTAGTGAGGCAGTGTGCTATCTAGTGATGCCGTGTGGTATCTAGTGATGCCGTGTGGTATCTAGTGATGCCGTGTGGTATCTAGTGATGCCGTGTGGTATCTAGTGATGCCGTGTGGTATCTAGTGATGCAGTGTGGTATCTAGTGAGGCAGTGTGCTATCTAGTGATGCCGTGTGGTATCTAGTGATGCAGTGTGGTATCTAGTGATGCAGTGTGGTATCTAGTGAGGCAGTGTGGTATCTAGTGATGCAGTGTGGTATCTAGTGAGGCAGTGTGCTAACTAGTGATGCAGTGTGGTATCTAGTGAGGCAGTGTGGTATCTAGTGTGAGCTGGTGGTGTCGATATTCAGGGACTGGTGTTGTCGATATTCAGGGACTGGTGGTGTCGATATTCAGGACTGGTGGTGTCGATATACAGGACTGGTGGTGATAGCTAAGTACAGCTACAATTTCTCCACTAATTCAGTTAAGTTAGTCAGAAATCAATTCAATAGCAGAAGTCAAAAGCATTCTTAGCAAGTATTTGAGACAGAGCAGTTCAGCAAAAGCATCGTACCTAATGTTTTTTTCTACAGTATAGAAGAGCTTCCTGTTGCAGCTTCAACTGTTGCTGCTGCTTTGAGAAATTCTCTTTTCCTAAGGTGTACTCACAGTATGCAAAATGTAGTTGCTGTTCAACAGTCGCCCAGTAGCTGAGAATTCTTACACCGTCATAAATTATGCAACAACTTGTAAGTCGCCAGTCGCACTGCATCTCGATGCCAATGTCAAACATGAGGTGTGAGACCTGATGCTTGCTAATTTACAAGCGTATAGCACAATTTTGTTAGACTTTTGTGTAAAATTCACTGACGCATCTAACACTGTTTCACGCTGAGTTAAAGCAGCGTTTAAAAAATAGTTTGAAACAGCTTTCTTGCTGGTTCAGAGTAGGAAAAGCGTTTTCTAGACAATGTGAGCTCAACATTTCTCGGATGTGACTGACAGGTGTTAAATTTTCTAGTTGGTTATACAACCTTGTTGGCAACTTCACGGGTGCCTACTTATAGAGAACTCAATTTTATCACTGTTGAACTTTATGTGATATTCAGGGACTGGTGTCGATATGCAGGGACTGGTGCTGTCGATATTCAGGGACTGGTGTTGATATTCAGGGACTGGTGGTGTCGATATTCAGGGACTGGTGTCGATATTCAGGGACTGGTAGTGTCGATATTCAGGGACTGGTGTCGATATTCAGGACTGGTGGTGTCGATATTCAGGGACTGGTGGTGTCGATATTCAGGACTGGTGGTGTCGATATTCAGGGACTCTCGGTGTCGATATTCAGGACTGGTGGTGTCGATATTCAGGACTGGTGGTGTCGATATTCAGGACTGGTGGTGTCGATATTCAGGACTGGTGGTGTCGATATTCAGGGACTGGTGGTGTCGATATTCAGGACTGGTGGTGTCGATATTCAGGGACTGGTGTTGATATTCAGGGACTGGTGTTGATATTCAGGGACTGGTGTCGATATTCAGGGACTCTCGGTGTCGATATTCAGCTGGGACTGGTGGTGTCGATATTCAGGGGCTGTTGTCGATATTCAGGGACTGGTGTTGATATTCAGGGACTGGTGTCGATATTCAGGGACTGGTGTCGATATTCAGGGACTCTCGGTGTCGATATTCAGCTGGGACTGGTGGTGTCGATATTCAGGGGCTGTTATCGATATTCAGGGGCTGGTGTCGATATTCAGGGGCTGTTGTCGATATTCAGGGGCTGTTGTCGATATTCAGGGGCTGTTGTCGATATTCAGGGACTGGTGTTGATATTCAGGGACTGGTGTCGATATTCAGGGACTGGTGTTGATATTCAGGGACTGGTGTTGATATTCAGGGACTGGTGTCGATATTCAGGGACTGGTGTCGATATTCAGGGACTCTCGGTGTCGATATTCAGCTGGGACTGGTGGTGTCGATATTCAGGGGCTGTTATCGATATTCAGGGGCTGGTGTCGATATTCAGGGGCTGTTGTCGATATTCAGGGGCTGTTGTCGATATTCAGGGGCTGTTGTCGATATTCAGGGACTGGTGTTGATATTCAGGGACTGGTGTCGATATTCAGGGACTGGTGTCGATATTCAGGGACTGGTGTTGATATTCAGGGACTGGTGTTGATATTCAGGGACTGGTGTCGATATTCAGGGACTGGTGTCGATATTCAGGGACTGGTGTCGATATATTATATGGTGGTGATTACTTTGCAAGATTTCGCGGTATAGCATGTGCTTTTGTTCAACATCCTGATCCGTCTTTATGAATACTCAAACAGCCACTTCAAAGACAAGGCTTTGTTTGCATTGTATCTATCGCAAGAATAACTTCATGCAACTGTTAGCTCTTTTATAAGCTGATTGAATGTACAACTTTGTACCGCATCCGGTTTTGCATAAGATCTAGCCCAGCTGCTCATTTTGCAAGGATGTAGCTTTATTTAGAAACTAGTTTGCTTATAGCTAAACACTAGCTGTGTGTGTAGCTGTGTGTCGCATATTCTCCTTGTTTGAGTGTGAAATGCGCTTTAAGAGCCGCTAAAGTATACTTTTAACTAAACTTTGGTCTCCCAACTGGCTGACCTAGAAAATGTGTCCTAGAGTATTAGCATCAACTGCGGGGGGGGCTGGAATTCAGTAATAGTTGATCAATATCTTGTAATTATCTATCGCAATCTTCCTCTTTCAGCCATAGACGTTTGGCTCTTTGCCTGTCTCGCCTTTGTCGTTCTCTCCCTGCTTGAGTTCTCCCTAGTCAACGTACTCACACGGCGCCGCATCAGCAGCCGACGACGGAATCGTCAGGAGAGGCAGCAACGGCGCCTCTTGCGCTGCGCCAGCAACGGTCGCTTGCGGCAGCCAGGTGGCAACAATCTGCTGACAATGGCGACTGCCCAGTCGTCGGAGAGTCCCCTGTTGTTGCGCAAGCGACTCCGATCGCCGCAGACAGCCTCTAATCTAGACGACGCTGACGCCTACGCCGATGAAAGTTTTGAAGACTTTGACTACGAGAGCGAGCCAGATAATCTGGAGGACTCGAGCGGAGTCGCCATGCCACCGACGCCGCCCTTGCCGCGTGTTGCCATGACAACACCCGGTTGGCCCGGACCGCTCGGGTACAGCAACGCCTGCAGGTGGGGCCGCAGACACCGCTGCCGAATGCGCCATCAGCGCTTTCGATACCCGGCCGGATTTCAGCAGCAGCAGCAGCAGCAGCAGCAGCAATCGCAGCCCGAACGGCTTCGCTGGCTGACAGCCAGACAGTTAGATCGAGTCTCCATCTTTGTGTTTCCGTTCAGCTTCGCAGCTTTCAACGCTCTGTATTGGGTGTACTTTCTAGTGATTAGTTCGCATCGAAGCGAGGGCACTTTTCACGAGTGACAATGTCCTGTTTTTTTTTATAATTTCTTTAGTTCTGTATATTTACAATCATGTCCTCAAATGCAGATTTGTTGTTTACAAGTCAGAACTTTTTAGTACTACTGTACTTCTGTACGCAGGCACACACACAACTGGTGTGAACATCTGTCCTGAATTTCTCAACGTCAAGCTGTGAACACTCCCACTGTACCTTGGAGGTTGGCCCTCGAGGGTGTGAATTGCACGATAAAGCCCTCAAGCCTTCTCTCCGCTGCATAGCCTTAAAATGAATGTGGTCCAGTTCACCCAGCCGTGAAACTACTTTAAGTAGTACCAGCTTTAGCTGGGGGATAGAAATTTTATTGGGTGTGTGTCGTCCTTGAGAAAGTCAAACACTGCCTAACAAAAAGAAAGACAGGGCAAATTTACAAACCTGTGCAAGCATGTGCCTGCGCACAGTATCTAATCTAAGATTAGACATGAAGGCCTCATCATTGGCTGCGGGTCTATTGTCACCAAATGTGCCATTGCCCGCAGCCCTCCTGCAATTATCATTATTGTACCATGACCTTTTTTCCGTCGGGCAGAAAGTCTTGCCCGTTAATGGCCATAGATGAATTAATGCGGGTAATTTTCGAGCAATAGGAATGGCTTACTGAGGCTAAAATGTCTATGGCACCCAGAAGTGGGGGCTCTGCCCCACACCCCCGTCTTTGACTCTGAAAGTATAGCTTGGGCAAAAACGTCTATGGTAACAATAAAATTGATACCCAAGCTTTGCGGGCGTCTTTGAAAAATCCTCGGGCACCTAATGGTGCCCTCTGATTTTCCATTATCGCCCTTAAAGCATGGGTATTAATCGTATATTATTAGACTAGAAGACTTATATTATTAGTGAATAAGTCATTAAAATTGCCACCAAGTGTGTCAGTTAAAAATGTTCAATGTTTTCACTTTCAAAGTAGGCAAAAATAAAAACTAATAAATGGCTATATAGATAGACATTTATCAGCTATGCAGTCATATGAAGGTCATAGTTATTGGGGCAAGAAGGTGCCACAGGTGCTAAAGGTAGCCTCAGCCGTTTTCTCAGGAGGCGGGTCCATAGGCGTAAGGCGCACTTTGATTTTCTTCGTTAACAAATGCGGATCGCCTGGGTAGGCCTCGTGGATGATTGGCGGCGGTTTCGGCTCATCGAAGCCGGTGATTTTATCGCGGCCCAGACCACCAATCATACTACTGCGCCACTGGTTCCAAGGCACAATGACGTCCTCCGGTGCCTTCTTCAGTATCAGCGGATGATCCCTACTGGTCGGATAGAAGATCAGAGACTGGCACGAGTTGCAGTTCGGTGCCACTAGTGCGGAGGTCGGTATATTGTCGATAGTGTCAAATACAATCGGCTGTTCTTCTTGCTCGTCAAGAATTCCGGTGCACCTACTGCCCAGCGGTTTGAGACAGTCAAAGTTCAGTTGTAGATTGTAGCGCCACTGCATCGACTTCATGACGATAACTTCGTCCATTGTGGGCCGGAAATGCATGTAGCGAGAGTAATAGCCATCTTTAGCATGCGCACTGCCGCGTTTGATGATTAAGAACCAGACTTTGAACTTCTGTCGACGAACCACTTTGCTTAGCCGGTATTCGTATCCTGCGCTCTTTACCTGCATGGTTGTGACAATTCGGTTAGTATATACTCTCTATGCCGTCACACGCATTGATTTTATGATAAACGATACAGTGTAACGACTCGCAAACAACAAGTAGAAGGATTCCTAAATAGAAACTAGGGTCGACAAACTCTGGTCTTGCAGCTAGATTCGGCACTTACAGCTCCTTAATCTAGTCTCATAGCCCTCTCCTGTTTCATCTCTTCAGTGTTTTATCTTTCCCTCTCCCGCGGCTTATCTATACAATGTCTCATCTATCCAGTGTCTCAATCTCTCTATTGTGTCGTATCTCTCTATTGTGTCTCAATCTCTCCATTGTGTCTTATCTCTCTCCAGTGTCTCCTCTATCCAGTGTCTCATCTATCTAGTGTCTCATTTATCCAGTGTCTCAATCTCTTCAGTGTTTTATCTTTCCCTCTCCCGCGGCTCATCTATACAATGTCTCATCTATCCAGTGTCTGAATCTCTCTATTGTGTCTTATCTCTCTATTGTGTTTTGTCTCTCTATTGTGTCTCAATCTCTCCAGTGTCTCATCTCTCCAGGGTCTCATCTCTCCCGTGTCTCATCTCTCCAGTGTCCCATCCCTCCAGTGTTTTATCTCTTCCTCTTCCGCGGCTTATCTCTACAATGTCTCATCTATCCAGTGTCTCAATCTCTCTATTGTGTCTCAATCTCTCCAGTGTCTCATCTCTCCAGTGTCTCATCTCTCCAGTGTCTCAATCTCCCCAGTGTCTCAATCTCTCTAGTGTATCATCTCTCCAGTGTCTCAATCTCTCCAGTGTCTTAATCTCTCTATTGTGTCTTATCTCTCTATTGTATCTATATCTATACAGTGTCTCAATCTCTCTAGTGTCTCATCTCTTCAGGGTCTCATCTCTCCCGTGTCTCATCTCTCCAGTGTCCCATCCCTCCAGTGTTTTATCTCTTCCTCTTCCGCGGCTTATCTCTACAATGTCTCATCTATCCAGTGTCTCAATCTCTCTATTGTGTCTCAATCTCTCCAGTGTCTCAATCTCTCCAGTGTCTCAATCTCTCCAGTGTCTCAATCTCTCCAGTGTCTCAATCTCTCCAGTGTCTCATCTCTCCAGTGTCTCAATCTCTCCAGTGTCTCATCTCTCCAGTGTCTCAATCTCTCCAGTGTCTTGAACTCTCCACTGTCTCAATCTCTCCAGTGTCTCAATCTCTCCAGTGTCTTGAACTCTCCACTGTCTCATATATCTAGTGTCTTAAACTCTCCACTATCTCATATATCTAGTGTCTCATTTCGCTTGTGTGTCACCAATCGTGTATTTTTAATAGACTGTATTTTCTCAGTTGACAATCAATTTCCCATTTAGTAAAGCAGTGAGAGAAAGGAGAAACTGAGACAGGATTTCGGGGAATTATTATGCCGATCTCACCTGCCAGTGCATCGTTGGATAAAAGTAATCTGAGAAGCGCAGCTCGTGAAAGCTTGGCCTGTTGCGAATCCCGGATCGGATGTCAAGCATTGACGATTTATGCGAATAGAACGGCCATTGCGAGCCGTTACTGTCATTAACCATCTTGTGTATGCCGCTTTTCAATGGCTGAAATTCCCAACTGTAATGACCGCCGTGCTCAAAGGTGTTGTCCAATGTAATAGCATCGCAAGCCTGCGGAGCAGTTAAACACAGTTATTTTTATGTTTATTCATTTTAACAAAAAATCATAGTCCAATACTGTGCTTAATTAATTTGAGCACTGGATGATTCTTAATATTTCAAATTCCCACTGCATATTTCACAATAGCTCCCAAAACAAATGAAAGTCCACCATCTGAATCTAAATTTTCCACCCTTGACGATGTAACGATGAACTAATTTTCTCGATGTAACGAGATCATATTCAAGGATTTTTGTCGAAGACCCTGGTGACAAAGACAGCTAACATTGCTCTGGATAAGCCACTATGGCGAATCCATATTGATTCAAAGGTGTATAAATCGACAATATAGTCGATAATAGGCCTATTTTGTGGTTTTTGTCACTAGACACCGCGAGGAGAATCGTTGGATATCTCAACGATGCCGCTTTGTGATTCTGAAAGTAGTTTTATCAGATGAAGCGGGAATTTTCGCTTGTGTTCCGAATTGTCATGACGATTGCTTGAATCGTCATTTGAACGGTCATTCGTTCATGTCGTCGTTGAAATAGGCAGTGGATATTTGAAATTCCCCCATGGTACGTCTTTCCCCAGGCGAAAATGGCCTGTCTTTCTACTGTTGAACTGATTCCAAGTCAGGAAAATTGGTGGCGAGTGATTTGAGAAGTTTTTTGGAGCTTTCCGAACAAGCGCCGAGCTCACCTGAGCCAGCCCGATTGTCCAATCGGATTTCGGCATGGATTCCTCTATAGTGAAGCCGACGCGACATTTGAAATGTTCGCCTCTCCACTGCATGATGTGCGCCTTCTCAGAAACTCGAGTCAGCTGACTGCTACCTGGCTGAGGACCGCAATAATAAGCTCTCACGTAGTGCACATTGATATGTACATCGGGTCGAAACTCTTCCAGAGGGCCAGTGGCGTCGTTGCTATTGCCTTCTTGTCGCAGCTTCTTAGTGGCATCGTCCAGTTGCTGATCGTCCAAGACGCCTTTATCAATTGTCGGACTGGATTCGTAGTCATCCCATTCGTCGTCCGAGAGGTGCTGCGTCTGATTGTGCAGCTCATCGCTTGAGCATCCAAGTTTCATGGTCTTCTGTAGAGTCTACATATATGCTATTTGTGAGTTGATTTACCCATCTTTTAGTTATACAAATTCGGTAGTTGTAGCAAATTCGGCCATAGACACTTTGCTTGATTATTTTTTATTCCTTCGTTACCAAACTCAAACTCCTGGAACAAATGAATTTGGGTTCAGTAGATAAGCCAAGGACCACTAGAAGAAAACGGACGGGACACTTCGCTTCTTGGAAAAGAATTAACGGCAGATTTTCACGAAAAAAAGCGAGATAGGAACTTCTCCCGTTTTTTCACATTATAATGTTAACTTATAACTTATAACGTAATTAAAATTAGCCTCTTGGCCAAATGATATTTGTTAATGATTTTTTTTCAAAATTCTGGTAATACTGAAGTTGCATGATTGCTAATACATGTGTTAGGCCGGTTTGTGTGGCGCGTCCTTGGTCCTCACCCTCCCCCCGTCCTGGCTCAGAGTGCCCGGTTGTAGAGTGCAGAATTACGGTACTATTTATTTTAACCAATCATGCGCTAACTACTCTACTCATCCGCTTAGTAGTATTTTTAGAAAATGCGAACCAGAAAACATGCAAGTACAGCATGTGATTCATTTTACCAAAAAGGAGAATCGAATCAATCAAAAATCATGTGACTACTATTAATAGTATCCAATCAATTTTTATGTCAAAAGCAACCAGCGATCCCACCAATCATGTTACCCAAAATCAATCAAAAGGTCAAGAAAGGGATAATCCATCTTTTTGCGCTTCTACTAGTTTAGTTGTAAAAAAGTCTATCCTCTTAAGTTGTCAAGCGTTGACCCAGACTTTTTGACACCATTTCGACACCTGTACTTTAAACGCACCCATCGAACCCGAGAGGGTCCGATTCTCTATAAATACAAGAGCTCCGAAGCGAGCCCAGATTCAGAGTCTCGCCGAGACGAGCAGAGTCTCGCAGAAAAGAGAAAACAGAGAGTGGATTGGACTCCAGGTCCAAGACTTGTGGTAAGAGTTCCTTGAGTTATTCTAATTAATTATTTATTAATAATTTATTAATATTACAAAGGGTGAGCGCCAGACTCGTGGTAAAACTTACCAGGGCTGGTAAGAAGGAACACACTCCACAAGTGACTATTGGTTAACCGACATCAACGACAAATCAGAATCAGGAAGATACCACACCTGATTACTATTGGCCCAGTGTAACTGCAACCGAGACGAGGAGAATAAATTAAATTCTCTTGCATTCAAACAATCCAGGTACCTGAAAGGCAACCAGAAGCCAAGCGCATCAAAGCACCCGAAGCCTGCAGCAACCAAAGAGAGAGTGAGAGACAAGAGAACCACTAAACCAAAGAAGGTAAGATCTACAACTTCTGCTAATTAAGTATTAATTACTGGGGCACCCAGCAGTTGCTGGAAGTGATAAATTCCTAAAAGAGAAACTAGGAACTTATCACGGTGCCGCCATCTGATTGGCTGGGCGCGGGCATTGTGTGTCTATCCTACCCCAGCCCTGCGTGGCTTTGCCCGTCCACCCGTACAGCGCGTACAACCCTACCCCCCCAGCGCGCTGTAGGCTTTGTTTGTGCTCCGCCCCTGTCTGCCCCCTTGTCGGCCCTAGTGGTATCGTTTTCTGCCTGTGCCAAGGTTACCGCTCGCGCCCCCTCCCGTTTCGCGAACTTTAAAAGATCGTGCCGTAAAGACGGTCTCCTACTTCGAAGGCTTAATTCCTTGCATGCGAAGTGTTTATTGACTATTGATTATTGATTATCGTTTATTGAAGTGCGCAATTATTGACGGCAAATACATCCCCAGCGTCATCCTGTCATCATATCGTGCGTCCCGACCGGTAAGCACTGTATTCGTGTCTGTCCTTTCGGAGTGCCAGGCCCGCATGGAGTACTGTAATAGTCTCAGAAGTACTGTGTGAGCGTCCTAACGCCACCAGTCCCTGACTGCAACAGAGCGTCCTAACGCCACCAGTCCCTGACTGCAACAGAGCGTCCTAACGCCACCAGTCCCTGACTGCAACAGAGCGTCCTAACGCCACCAGTCCCTGACTGCAACAGAGCGTCCTAACGCCACCAGTCCCTGACTGCAACAGAGCGTCCTAACGCCACCAGTCCCTGACTGCAACAGAGCGTCCTAACGCCACCAGTCCCTGACTGCAACAGAGCGTCCTAACGCCACCAGTCCCTGACTGCAACAGAGCGTCCTAACGCCACCAGTCCCTGACTGCAACAGAGCGTCCTAACGCCTGGTTCAGTGATTGATCATATTTTACTTTTAATAGGGCTGTGGGCCGGGGATCACAAACCGACCACTGTCACTACAATAAATAGACGAAAATAAAGTCAAAGTCATTCATTCATCAAAGGTTATTAAAAATTCAACGGCTAAGAGTTCAAAGCCTTTGTCAAGCGTATCTTCAAGACCAAATCTGTCTTTGGTCTTGGATCAGCATTTGATTTTGATCAGTCAATATTGACTGGTAGCCAGAAACAGTGCATACACTGCGGTTGCCATGGTAATGTAGTCAAGCGCCGGCACTCTTGTAGATGAGCAGTAGGCCAAGTTAGCGCTCGAATAAGTGTAAGCGAGCTTGGCCACGTCCTGACTGCTCAGACTGTTGACTCTGATGCTGCTGCCGTTGAGCATGACAATGGTACTCAGTCCGCTGGTACAAGCGAAAGAGTTTGAGGAGTAGTGCATCACTGAGCTGTAGTCGTAGCCCGGATAGTCCGTTGGCAGTTTGTAGTTGTGCCTCAGGAAATTACTGCACGTCTGCGGTTATTAGGGAGTGGGTTCACTAGATTATGTAACATTTTTGTCTAATTTTATAGGCATGTAACCACGAGAATGATCGAAAATTCCATCAGGCTGCTTTAGCTACCCAATACTCTGGAACGAAACCACCAGACAGGCCAAGATATTACAGAACCACTTTTGTTGCCTCCAGCCAGCGTGGATGTAGTGTAAATTTTGCACTTATTTACTTCTCGTAAGTTTTCAACATCTGGAAGTAAAGCTCCCAAAACGAAACGCAATGAAGACGCACCTCGCTGTCGATGTTGCTCCACAGCACGTTGACAAAGCCGTCCCGGTCAGGTCTGGACTGCTCATGATAGAACCCCAATGCGTGCATGAACTCATGCTGCACAATTCTCTCAGTCATGCAGCCGGGAACCGACAACGACAGCTCCTGGCCTAGCAGCGTCTTCACTCTTCCTATGTAAGAATAGCAGCCGATGCCGTCTATCACGTTTACGTAGTTAAATCTGATAAAGTAGTCGTATTCCAAGAAAGCGACCAACTGCTTGCCATTGCTAGCGGCAGCGATTCTGGCCGTCAGCTTGGCCAGCGACTGGCGTACCAAATTTCGATAGCTGCTGGATATGCTGCTCGAGAAGCGATAGTACAGGCGACCATTGGGCCATAGACCTCGACAGCTGACGTAGGATCTTGGTGGAAATGCCCTGCTGCTGCTGCTACTGCTGGCTTTGGCTCTTTCGAAATGATTAGATTGTGCCAGCTGCATCGACTGCAAGTCCTCCACCGGTATAAACATGTCATCGATACGACTGAACTCTCCACTTTTAGCTGCCGCAGCGGTTGGGGTGGCTTCGGTTAAGCCAGCTGCAGCTGTTGAAGAAGCTGCGACCGTTGTGCTGACATGAGCATCAGTTTGGTTCGTTGAGCTATTCGATTCCAACAGATTCATCATGCTGACGCCCTGAGAAAGCGATTGGTACCATGGACAGTTTAGACACTGCTTTAGACATGTCTAACAGTAGAGACGCCTGTCTAACATTAGACCTTCACGTCTAACAGTAGACACGCGTGACTAACAGTAGAAACCATGTATAAGAGTAGTCCGTTTTTATGTCTGTGGTCTCACCTGTTGCTGTCTTGTACATCCGCAGGCCGCCGCCTGAGCAGTCGAAACCAGCCCGCAGCCCAGAATAACCAACAGTGGAAATTTCATCGTCAACTGGCTCATTAACAAAGCACTGTTTGCAAAGCTGAACTTTAAATTGAAAGCCTGCAGTTTAAATAGCATGTCGGCTGCACTGTCACGGTGGAGCAAAGAAAATGTAGGTAGGTAGAGTGGAGGCCGAAGCCCATTTATTTTATTGTAGCAATTCTACCCTGTGGAAGACTTAACTAAGATTTTTTTCATCCTTTTTATAATAGACGACTCATATTTTCTATTGAAGCAACTTCTATAGAACTCTTAGAGCTGAGTTTGCACTCAAAATAGTTTTTGAAACCAACTAGAAGACGTGAAAGATTTTTTCTTGTTTCTAAACTTCATATTGTTTCAACACTATATTGTTTGCTTGGAATGTGCCATACACTGCTTGCCATTTGTAAGCGTACATCAGTTTAAGAATATCGCATCGCATTCGTGTGTGATATTGGGCTACCTGCCTCTCGAACTCAGGATCCTGAGCTCGATTTAGTGTCGTGACCATTTTTTAGGTCTCAGCTGCAGAGAGAAGGTGTGGAAGACTTATCGTGTATAATTTACGCCTTTGAGGGGCACACCACAAAATCACATTGAGAGCGTGCAACTAATTCGCACTGTGTGTGGTGTGCTCAGGGCCAAACGCTTTTTCTTTTCTTTTTTCTTGACAACGGAGAAGCTTATCTCACTATACGCGAACCTTACTAATAATAGTCGTATTTGATGACTAATTAAGGGTGCAAGTCGCAGAAAAATCACTATATAAAGCGTTTTTTATCTCGTGCCTTTCGATCGTGGAATCGAAAATGGTAAACGCGACATTTGACTTCTGACTGCTAACAATTTTACTGCCGGCGCCATTTGACTTCCAACAATTTGACTGTCAGAAATGTGACTGCCGGCGATATTTGACTATAACAACAACAACAAAATACGCTGTCGGGTGGAAAAATGCTGCGTAAGCATCTACACGTCCTGCAACCGCTGCGGGCAGTAGGACTCAGCACGGATGATGCAACTGTATTGACTATACACTTGACTATGACTTGACACTTAATTAAATTTTATTTATATGAAGCTTCCATGTCTACTATTTAGTAGCTTAATCATCTGATAGTTATTGCAGTTTTTAGTCGTCTGAGTTTTAGCTGAAACGATCCGCGGAAGTGACGCGGGAAATCCACGGAAATGCCAAGCAAACTTGGAACCAAAACTAACTCAAAAGTGCAACTCAATTTAAATCATAAAAGAAATAAGAAATATTTAAGTATTAATTTTTTTGATAAGCGTGTATCTACTGGTTTTTTTTGCTCGATACAAACGAAGATAACAACATATATGTTAGCAGTGACGACAAGCAAAAAAATTTTAAAGAACTAGTTTTAAATAATATTTTTTAGACTTTAATGTATAGGTTTTTAAAGACTTTAGGTAAAAAAAGTTTTCTTATAATAAAAACTAGTGTAAAATGGAAACATCTCGACATAAAGTATGACGCAAAACTTAAAGTTGCTGTAATGCTACTCAAACAAACAAAAAAACTTACAAGACTGCTTGAATAAACAGATAACTGTGCTTTGAATATTTTAAATTCAAATTTTCTAATTGAATATTTTAACAATTTTAAGAACTTCCTAGCAGAAAATGAAGCAAATAATATAGAAGTGCAATTAAATAACAAAACTGTGTTTCCCAGCGCATTTAGTCTAAAATAAATTCTAAAGGTGTTTAACAGGAAACACCAACTGATAAAAATTCTAACTGCTAATGTGCTGTTAACTTCAAATTTTACTCTAATTAGAACTGTGTTATATTACGCTTGAATCTTTAGAGTTTTTCGCAGTAACTCGTCAGGCAGGAAGCCAATCAGCTAGTAGCGACTAAGACGACGACACCACTGGGCATGCAGTTAGCCGGAATGGCATCAATAGACTGGTAGCGACGGTGGCGTTGTGTTCAGCAGGTAGCACGGCGCAGTGTACAGTCAGTCGCGCAGCCAAGCCAGTTCCTGTCGATATCAGATCTCCATCGTTAGTCGTGAGACTCGCGCCAGCACCGGCAGCACTTCGCAGTCTTCGGACAAGATTTCCGTTACTCTCCCAGCCGTTGTGAAGCTCAACAAGACTGCAGGTGTTGATGAGATAGGACCCGGGCAAATCTCGGATCTGCATAGCGGCTGTTGTCTGACTTCTCAAACTTCTCATCGTGAGAACAATCGTCTGTCCGCAAACTAGGAATGCAAACTGTGTAGTTGTATCGTCCATTCGTTTTGCCTCTTCCGGCCGCACCAGGGTGCAGCAGTCTTTGAACTTTCGAGCTTCAAGATCACTGAAGTAGCTTCTGCTGGTTATTGGAGCAGCCAAAATTAGATAGTTTTTTTGATGAATTTCTAGACATGTCGGCGCATTGTTGAGGTTAGGCATTTTTATTAAGCAGTTGAAATATAGTTTGCAGCATCACGGAAACACTTCGGGCGAATCTTGCAGGTGTTAGGCAAGCATGAACTTTGTTGAAAACAAACACTCGTGATCTTCCAAACCAACTTTGCTGACAACTCCCCCAGGTGTTCAACAGTCTGTTTCTAGGTGTTGCGCTGAAGACTTTAATCTTCATTCGTGAAAATATGATGGATGAACGGTAACGATCCCCTCATGGAGATCGGTAACAGCTGCTGACTGGGTTGCATTAGTCTTTTAGAATTAGAACACAATGCATAAACCCATCATCATTTGACTACCAGCTCATTAGCTGGAAATCAGGTAGCAGAATTCATTCCACGGTGTGCGTGCCACAAAAATTAAACCTATATATTTGGTTTCTTTTTAGTAGCATTTCGCTAACACCGCAGAGTCCGAAAGTCGTCCACGACGCTAATTTGTAGTCAGATTTGACGAGCGTAATGGAAGTCTCGGCAGCTCGATACTCGACACATGCAGTCAACACGTTAGGAAATTTCCCTCGTGATTGAACTCTTGACGAGTATAAGCAGCATCTTGCTGCAGCTTCTATTCCTCGTTGCAGTACAAAACAGTACAAACCACGGCAGGAATAGGACAAACTCCAGGACCTTCTACGAGCCAATCTCTAAAGGAGACTAGAAACGCCTAAGGCCGCGAAGTGAGGAAGGAAAAGACAGATGTATACAGATGTCGAGAGGACAGATGTATACCTAGCCCAGAAGATACTGTTAGGCCGGGGTCGAGCAAGGGAAGCCCAGAAGCTATAGAGCTAGGGTCGAGCAAGGGAAGCCCAGAAGCTATAGAGCTAGGGTCGAGCAAGGGAAGCCCAGAAGCTATAGAGCTAGGGTCGAGCAAGGGAAGCCCAGAAGCTATAGAGCTAGGGTCGAGCAAGGGAAGCCCAGAAGCTATAGAGCTAGGGTCAGGCAAGGGAAGCCCAGAAGCTATAGAGCTAGGGTCGAGCAAGGGAAGCCCAGAAGCTATAGCGCTAGGGTTAGGCAAGGGAAGCCCAGAAGCTATAGCGCTAGGGGCGAGCAAGGAAGCTATAGCGCTAGGGTCAGGCAAGGGAAGCCCAGAAGCTATAGCACTAGGGGCGAGCAAGGGAAGCCCAGAATAGAAGAGGACAGATGAGAGAGAGATGAGGTTGATGAGGCTGAAATGATGCGCATCCATCTATTCTTCGAAAGCGAAATCGACCCAAGAAGCTGAGAAATCTTTTGTTCGTAAAGTTGAAAATATTTTTTCTTTCTTGCGTCTTGTCAGTCGGTCGCATTAATCGTTCGCATTGATAAAGACGACCGCCCAGGTGAAATCGCAGCCACCATCCTTCACCCTGAGTGAAACCGATCTACCGCTCGTTCTGCAGATAAAATAATGTATGAAGGTAATAATGAAGGTGCTGCAGCTTTTGTCTTAAGAATCTAAAAGTAGTCTAAACCGTAAAGCCAACCGCATCCACCCCAGTGTCTCGGAGTTGGTCTTGCACCCCTCATCAGAATTACCACGGGATCTCGAAGTTATAGGCCCATCACAATGTCTCGGAGTTGGTCTTGCACCCCTCATCAGAATTACCACGGGATCTCGAAGTTATAGGCCCATCACAATGTCTCGGAGTATGTCTAGGGCCCATCACAATGTCTCGGAGTATGTATAGGGCCCATCACAATGTCTCGGAGTATGTATAGGGCCCATCACAATGTCTCGGAGTATGTCTAGGGCCCCATCACAATGACTCAACCAGTAGTCTCGGAGTATGTCTAGGGCCCCATCACAATGACTCAACCAGTAGTCTCGGAGTATGTCTAGAGCCCCATCACAATGACTCAACCAGTAGTCTCGGAGTATGTCTAGAGCCCCATCACAATGACTCAACCAGTAGTCTCGGAGTATGTCTAGAGCTAGAGCCCCATCACAATGACTCAACCAGTAGTCTCGGAGTATGTCTAGGGCCCCATCACAATGACTCAACCAGTAGTCTCGGAGTATGTCTAGAGCCCCATCACAATGACTCAACCAGTAGTCTCGGAGTATGTCTAGGGCCCCATCACAATGACTCAACCAGTAGTCTCGGAGTATGTCTAGAGCCCCATCACAATGACTCAACCAGTAGTCTCAGAGTATGTCTAGGGCCCCATCACAATGACTCAACCAGTAGTCTCGGAGTATGTCTAGGGCCCCATCACAATGACTCAACCAGTAGTCTCAGAGTATGTCTAGAGCCCCATCACAATGACTCAACCAGTAGTCTCAGAGTATGTCTAGGGCCCCATCACAATGACACAATCAGTTGTCTCCAAGTAGGTCTAAGACCCCATCACAATGACCCCAGTGTATCAGAGTTATAGTCTTCCACCTTCAAATTCGAAAGTACGAGTATCATCATATCCCGATAAAAGCATGTTCAGTTTTCCAGGAATGAGTATGGATCACTCACCACAGACGATGCATAGTTGAGTTGAGTTGAGTATCTAAAAGAGTTAACAAGCAGAGTTGGTCGGTTTACGAAGCAGAGAAAATCGTTATTAAAACATGGCCTATTTAACCAAAGCCTGCTGGCCAAGTGTACAGTTTAGTACAGTACACTTGCCTAATTTACTCTCAACTCACAAAAGCTACGTGGTTCATTTCAATTGGAGCGATAACGGTGGGTGAGAAAGAATGGCAGTAGAGATGCCGCCAAGGAGGAAGGATAAAGGGGGTTGTTGGATTTCTTGGAAATCTACATCCACCCCATGAAAGCCTGTACGTCACTGTACGACACTTGTACGTCAGTGTCTGGCGTATTTTTGTTTAAACTTGTACTTTGTTTAGCATCGCGCGACGAGAAACCTATGGAATGGGCGGGCCAAGTAATGTGCCTATGAGTCATCCTCTGCACTTTGCTAGGCAGCAGGGAAAACTGTTTCTAGTAAATTCTCATAAATTTAATTTTGTCCTTTTCTAGAAGATCAGTTTCTTAGTTTTACTGGGGCTATGAATAGTGACCAACACAACTAGATTTATCGAAGTCAACAGACATTCCATCGAGTTCAGTCTATAACCAGCTTAAAAACTGTCAATAGCGAATAAATCGAGCACTGATTTCTTTCTTTGTTTGTTACAGAACGAGAAAACCTTCTTTATAGGGGCCCTTAGTGATGTCGCTTTCGGTAGATCAGTGCGGTCTAAAGACCATTTTCCAGTCTGTCAAAACTCTCTACCATAAGTAGAATAGTAAGAGTTTTACATGCCTTTTGTAACTGTAAAATAGTTGCTGCCTTAACAATCTAATACTTGTATACGGTGATTGATTTGTTCTACAGAACATGTTTTTGTTTGACATCTGTCGAATCACGATCTCCCATATTCTTACAGCGAGTCTATCCGAATCTATCATCCGATATCTTCCAATCTCTCCCTATCTCTCACCCAGTCTCACCCAATCTCTCCTATTCTCTCGCCAAATCTCTCCTATTCTCTCGCCAAATCTCTCCCAATCTCTCCAATTCTCTCGCCAAATCTCTCCCATTCTCTCACCCAATCTCTCCCATTCTCTCACCCAATCTCTCCCATTCTCTCACCCAATCTCTCCCATTCTCTCACCCAATCTCTCCCATTCTCTCACCCAATCTCTCCCATTCTCTCACCCAATCTCTCCCATTCTCTCACCCAATCTCTCCCATTCTCTCACCCAATCTCTCCCATTCTCTCACCCAATCTCTCCCATTCTCTCACCCAATCTCTCCCATTCTCTCACCCAATCTCTCCCATTCTCTCACCCAATCTCTCCCATTCTCTCACCCAATCTCTCCCATTCTCTCACCCAATCTCTCCCAATCTCTAACCCAATCTCTCCCATTCTATCGCCAAATCTCTCCTATTCTCTCACCCAATCTCTCCCATTCTATCGCCAAATCTCTCCCATTCTCTAACCCAATCTCTCCAATTCTCTCGCCAAATCTCTCCAAATCTCTCCCATTCTCTCGCCAAATCTCTCCCAATCTCTCCAATTCTCTCGCCAAATCTCTCCCATTCTCTCACCCAATCTCTCCCATTCTCTCACCCAATCTCTCCCATTCTCTCACCCAATCTCTCCCATTCTCTCACCCAATCTCTCCCATTCTCTCACCCAATCTCTCCCATTCTCTCACCCAATCTCTCCCATTCTCTCACCCAATCTCTCCCAATCTCTAACCCAATCTCTCCCATTCTCTCACCCAATCTCTCCCATTCTATCGCCAAATCTCTCCCATTCTCTCACCCAATCTCTCCCATTCTATCGCCAAATCTCTCCCATTCTCTAACCCAATCTCTCCCATTCTATCGCCAAATATCTCCCAATCTCTCCAATTCTCTCGCCAAATCTCTCCCAATCTCTCCCATTCTCTCGCCAAATCTCTCCCAATCTCTCCAATTCTCTCGCCAAATCTCTCCCATTCTCTCACCCAATCTCTCCCAATCTCTCACCCAATCTCTCCCAATCTCTCACCCAATCTCTCCCAATCTCTCACATTAAAAAGGCCTATAATAGCTAGCTGGATGAAGCCATGTTAAACATCGTGTTTACTAAATCAATTTCGTGTCTCTTCTTGGCGCCAAGGCAGACAGACAGTAGGTATAGCAGATCAATAGGGGTAACAGTATAGCATAGATGTTCGGAGTGAGCGAATAGTGAGTCACGCGGAGGTTGGGGTGGGTGTCTCGGCGACCCGCGCATGGCCCCAGTCTGTTCTGTCCCCCCAACCCCACCCTCCGCAGTCACATTCCTGCCTCGCCCAATCCATGCAGAGGAGTTCAGCGGAATGGGAGAGCGACAGAAATGGACGGCCAGACAGTCTGCTCTGGGTGTTTTATTTTATAGCCGCAATTCAACGACAGAAAAAATACAGCAATAGCAAAAGCAACAATAGCCTGTACACTCGCTTCAAGAATCAAGAAGTAGAGCGACTGTGTGAGGAAATATAATTAGCAACAACACAGCAGTGGAAGAGAAGCTAAAGAATCCCACACACCACGTGATCCTTAGAAGGATTACGCACAAAAAATACTTAAAACGCCCAGCAAGAGTTTCGCCTACAAGAATTTATTCAAGTGTTATTTATTTCCCGGAACTCACAGTTAAAGAGGAAATAGAAGCGGAGCAACATCCTTCCTTTATTTTGCTTCGATTTCGTTAGGCGTTCAATGCCGGTGCATTAGGAAAAATATCTCTTCCCAACTTTGAAACATTGAAAATCCCAAAACAATATTTAGACCTGATCTAATTTTTCGGCCTTGCTAATAGTAAGAACAAGCGTAATCATGGACTCATTGGAATCAACTGACGACCCGTCAGAGCGGCCGCGGCCGTCTTCCACTGTCTATGGCCTAACCCGGCCGATCGCGACCTACTCCCCGATGGGTGCGGCTGACAGCGGCTACCAGACCGACTCGCCCAGGCCAGCGACTGCCTCGATTGGTTCCGGCAGTTTCACACCGCCTCCGGGTATGTTTCGTCCGGTTAGTCCTGCCGAGGCTGATTCAATCATTCAGCTCAGGCATCATGTGTCTACTCAAACTTCCCGTCACGGCGATGAGCCGCAGCCGCTGCCGCCGCCGCCGTCTTCGCCTCCACCACCGCTACTATCGAGTCAGCAGTCTACGGGATTCCGACCGTCTTCTGCTCCCGCCTTCGACGTCGCATCGTCCCTAGGCGTCGGAGCCTTCGGTTTTGGCGGCGTTGTCGGCGCCGAAGCCGGAGCTGGAGCTGGCAGCCGTGGCGACAACTCGGAGGCAGAGCTGGAGCCAGATTTTGATGAGGAAGTTTACATGACCTCAGGTGAGTGTGAGATTGCTAACATGGTGACCTGCCGATGTTCCCATTCCCATTCTGGCACAGCAAACTATTGCTCAATGGTTCGGGGGTCAGTTCATTTGGGCTCGTGGCTTGTCGTGCAATTTACGCCCTTGAGGGCCAACCTCCAAGGCGCAGTGAAGTGTACACTGCCTGACGACGAAAAAGTCTGGGCAGATGTACACACCTTTGTGAGTGTGTGCCTGCGTACAGTATCTGTGTGCGTGTGTGCTCAGGAGTCAGCGAAATTAGCAGAATTGCCTCCTCGCTGGCTGCGGGTCTAGTGTCACCAAATGATGTGCTAGTGCCCACGAATCATTATACGAGTATTATTATTGTTGCTCAACGGTTTCATTGCTCAATGGAGCTCTCGACCACTGGGTCTAAAAGCCGAATTAGACTATTAGATTTAGTAAACACAGTAAAGTAATCCATTAGCTTCCAGTTGCCATGGTGATAAGGTGTTTAGACGCCGAGAAAAGGGAGTGTATAGCTATGTTTTCATGGCCTTGAAGCTGTAATTTTCCCTAGCGCATCTGCGTACCACGTGATTGTGTATCCGCCTGTAGTAGCATTTCAGTTCTGCCCCACATGCAGTCAGTCTTGGCTAATTTTATCACTCACGTCATTTTCAGCACTTCGCTAATGGTCGGAAGGCGGAGAGAGGAGCAGACAGGCTATGGGGTCTAGTCTGGGTCATATTTTTTGCGAAGATTGTGTAGTAAGAATGAGAGTTTCATTCCAAAAGGCGAGAGGGGGTAGGGTTAGGGATTCAGACAGAGAGAGACGGGTTGAGTTGAGTGGTGAGCAAAGAAGGCGCTGTGTTATGTGCCTGACCTGACGTCACTTTGGTTGGCTAGAAAGAAGCCTTTGGGAAACCCCTCTTTGGCCGCGCGAATGGGGTAGTGGGTGTTCTAAAAATAGATCACGGTCATGTTCCAAGGCCACAGAGAGGAAGCAAATTGTCAATACTTATAATATTAGCATGCGAATACTTTTTAAAAATATTTTATGCACTTTCTAATTAGTTAATAATTTGCAACTAATGATATTTTATACAGTTGACAAAAACTGGTTGTTAAGAAGAAGACACGGAGAAGTGGGAGAGAAGACACAGAGGAGGGAGAAGAAACAGAATTGGGAGAAAACAAAGAGGAGGGGAGAAGACACGGAGAGGATTTGAGAAGACATGAAGAGGAGGGGAGAAGACACGGAGAGGATTTGAGAAGACATGGAGAGGAGGTGAGAAGACACGGAGAGGAGGGAGAGAAGGCACGGAGAGTGGAGGAGAAGACACGGAGAGTGGAGGAGAAGACACGGAGAGTGGAGGAGAAGACACGGAGAGTGGAGGAGAAGACATGGAGAGGAGGGAGAGAAGACATGGAGAGTGGAGGAGAAGATACGGAGAGGAGGGAGAGAAGACATGGAGAGTGGGGGAGAAGACACGGAGAGTGGAGGAGAAGACATGGAGAGGAGGGAGAAGACACGGAGAGGAGGGAGAGAAGACATGGAGAGTGGAGGAGAAGATACGGAGGGTAGAGAGAGAAGACATGGAGAAGAGGGGAGAAGAGGAGAGAAGATACGGAGAAGAGGGTAGAAGACAGGGAGAGGAGGGAGAGAAGACACGGAGGGGAGGGGGAGAAGACATGGAGAAGAGAGGAGAAGAGGAGAGAAGATACGGAGAAGAGGGGAGAAGACAGGGAGAGGAGGGAGAGAAGACACGGAGGGGAGGGGGAGAAGACACGGAGAGAGGGGGAGAAGACACGGAGGGGAGGGGGAGAAGACACGGAGAGAGGGGGAGAAGACACGGAGAGGAGGGGAGAAGACACGGAGGGGAGGGGAGAAGACACGGAGAGAGGGGGAGAAGACACGGAGAGGAGGGGGAGAAGACACGGAGGGGAGGGGGAGAAGACACGGAGAGAGGGGAGAAGACACGGAGAGAGGGGGAGAAGACACGGAGAGGAGGGGGAGAAGACACGAAAAGTTGAATAGAAAATTCCCAAAGGGCTTTTTAATTAGCAAATGAGATGAGCAAAGTAAAACAAAGAAAACTGAATTGTGCCCATTATGCCTAGAAAGTGCGTGGGTGCTAAAAAAAACAAAAAATTAGAACAAGCATCTCAGAGCCCTCTAGCGTTCTCAACTCATGTTCAGATATTCAGAAAGTCAGATAAGCGAAATTAGTCACGTGTTTATCAACTGAAAATGTCGGAACACAATTATTGCCCTGATATGTAGTGGTGTGTGGGCCTTATTCAAAGCACAATGTGTGCCACTTTATTTTAATCATTAATTTCAATGAATGCTAAGGACTAGAGTCTGAACTTGTATAATACAAATCAATCCTAATCCTAAGTTCTTCATTTTCCTCAATCTTCCCCATCCTCAGATCTTCCCCATCTCATCCTCAGATCTTTCCCATCCAATCCTCAGATCTTTCCCATCCCATCCTCAGATCTTTCCCATCCCATCCTCAGATCTTTCCCATCCCACCCTCAGATCTTTCCCATCCCACCCTCAGATCTTTCCCATCCCATCCTCAGATCTTTCCCATCCCATCCTCAGATCTTCCCCATCCCATCCTCAGATCTTACCCATCCAATCCTCAGATCTTCCCCATCCTCAGATCTTCCCCATCCTCAGATCTTTCCCATCCAATCCTCAGATCTTTCCCATCTCATCCTCAGATCTTTCCCATCCAATCCTCAGATCTTCCCCATCCTCAGATCTTTCCCATCCAATCCTCAGATCTTCCCCATCCTCAGATCTTTCCCATCCAATCCTCAGATCTTTCCCATCCAATCCTCAGATCTTCCCCATCCTCAGATCTTCCCCATCCTCAGATCTTTCCCATCCAATCCTCAGATCTTTCCCATCCAATCCTCAGATCTTTCCCATCCAATCCTCAGATCTTTCCCATCCAATCCTCAGATCTTCCCCATCCTCAGATCTTCCCCATCCTCAGATCTTTCCCATCCAATCCTCAGATCTTTCCCATCCAATCCTCAGATCTTCCCCATCCTCAGATCTTCCCCATCCTCAGATCTTTCCCATCCAATCCTCAGATCTTCCCCATCCTCAGATCTTTCCCATCCAATCCTCAGATCTTTCCCATCCAATCCTCAGATCTTTCCCATCCAATCCTCAGATCTTTCCCATCCAATCCTCAGATTTTTCCCATCCCATCCTCAGATCTTTCCCATCCCATCCTCAGATTTTTCCCATCCCATCCTCAGATCTTTCCCATCCCATCCTCAGATTTTTCCCATCCAATCCTCAGATCTTTCCCATCCCATCCTCAGATCTTTCCCATCCCATCCTCAGATCTTTCCCATCCAATCCTCAGATCTTCCCCATCCTCAAATCCTTCCCTAAACCTCAGATTTTCCCATCCTCAAACTATCCCCAACCTTGAGGGATGATTGCTGCTTCAAATCTTTCCCTCTGCTATTGAAACTTCCTTACATTTCTACTCAATTTTAAATCCTCTGACGCAAAATAGAACCCGTTTGGGATTTCCCGGAAATTTGAAATCAATGAGAATCCCAAAATGTCTAAATTTAGACAGGTAACAGGTGATTATCACCCCATGAAATTCACTAAGCAAAACTAGTCCCCAATCAGCACAATTAGGCCCTAATGAGTAGCAGCTTGGTAGGATATTTTCAAGTGTATAAAAAGCTCCTGTTTTACCGTTTCTTCTCATTGACTTTCCGCTGACAAAGAGCCAATCCGCCAATATTTAAACGAAATGTCTGTCTCAAAATTTCTCGCAGCTCTGTATCAGCACGTGGCGCAGAAGCCGCTGCCCGACCTCCTGCAGCCGCGGTGCCACGGCCGGAGCCCCGGCGACAACTCTCGGATGCTGAGCCGGTCTGTGCCGGTGCCCGACTTTGCCACCAGGCAGGAGCGAGTAGCCCTGCTGCTAAGGGAGATTGGCGATCAGTACAACTTGAGCAGAGGCCAGCCTCCCGCTGCTGC
Source organism: Macrostomum hystrix (assembly GCA_950097015.1). NCBI lineage: Eukaryota > Metazoa > Platyhelminthes > Macrostomidae > Macrostomum > Macrostomum hystrix. The sequence goes on from CATNEN010000003.1 coordinate 12,775,736, forward strand.
TGCTGCTGCTGCTGCTGCTGCTGCTACTGGAGGGGTAAGTTCTCATTTGGACAATCTCTAGCTTGTCCTGTTATCCCCTCGCTACCCTCTTTTCCACCCCTCTTCCTCTCTTCCTCTTCCCTTCTGCCCCCTTTTCCTCTCTCGATTCTTCCCATATCTCGTTCTTCCCTCCCCTCTTCCACTATTCCTTCTTCCTCTCCCTGTTCTTATTTCCCTCTTCCCTCTTCCTCTCTCCCCTCTTCCTCTCTTCCCTCTTCCTCTCTTCCCTCTTCCTCTCTCCCCTCTTCCTCTCTCCCCTCTTCCTCTCTCCCCTCTTCCTCTCTCCCCTCTTCCTCTCTTCCCTCTTCCTCTCTTCCCTCTTCCTCTCTTCCCTCTTCCTCTCTCCCCCTTCCTCTCTCCACTCTTCCTCTCTCCCCTCTTCCTCTCTTCCCTCTTCCTCTCTCCCCTCTTCCTCTCTCCCCTCTTCCTCTCTCCCCTCTTCCTCTCTCTCCTCTTCCTCTCTCCCCTCTTCCTATCTCCCCTCTTCCTCTCTCCCCTCTTCCTCTCTCCCTTCTCCCTTCTAGTTGCTATACAGTGGTTCTCGTGCAGTCACGAGGTTAAACAGGGTGACTCAACAGCTGAACAGACGGTGAAGGCAAAAAATTGCAACAAGAACTGCAGAATCGAAGCTAGATTTTTTCACGCAAGGACAAATTATTTTTATTAATAATTTTTGGCCTGTCTTAGCAATTAGTAATGCTTATATTTAGCTACGGATTATTTTTGCAGCAAAAGCAGTAGCAGCAATGCCACTTACAACCTACTATAGTTTTGTAGCTTTTGATACTGAATTTCGCAAACAGCGTCTCTCCGTCTCTCGAGTGTTAGAGGCCAGAATCTGGGCCTGATTTTTTGCCCGCAATGAAAGAAGAGCAACACTGTAAATAATCTGACTGACTGACCTTGGAAATTAGTGTTGCAGACAAGGGTCAATTCGCAATTCCAAGCTTTGGTTGTCACACGCAGTCTTAGGCCATTGAATTCATTCACAATACTTAGGAATACACACGAACACAGACACAATGGGAAAGCTAGAATCATAGAAGGAATCGTAGCTTCAATCGTAGAAGAAATCGTAGCTAGAATCATAGAAGGAATCGTAGATAGAATCATAGAAGGAATCGTAGATAGAATCATAGAAGGAATCGTAGATAGAATCATAGAAGGAATCGTAGCTAGAATCATAGAAGGAATCGTAGCTAGAATCATAGAAGGAATCGTAGCTAGAATCATAGAAGGAATCGTAGCTATAATCATAGAAGGAATCGTAGCTAGAACCATAGAAGGAATCGTAGCTAGAATCATAGAAGGAATCGTAGCTAGAATCGTAGAAGGAATCGTAGCTAGAATCTTAAAATTAGTCGCAGCTTAGAATCGAAGCAATGATATATAGCATGAAATAAACCTATTTTCTTGGGACAAAGACTTTTTCCGTTTGGTAATTTCGCTTGAAATAATAAAAAAACGTATAGATTTTTTGGTAGAAATTCTTAACTTTCAGTTCACAAGAACTTAGGCATGATTGTATCAGATGTTCTAAAAGGAAGTGTTTTTTTACCACTAGAATCAACTGAACAAAGACCTATAGCGAATTTTTTTAGTTTTTGCTGCTACTCTAACGAGAGACACTGTAGATTTCGCTACACGGCCAATTCGATTTAAGAGTGGAAGAAGTTGAAAGTAGTTGCACAAGAAATTTTTTGAGAAGTTTTCGAAAGCTGCTGTGTTTAATATTTAATCTACTTTTCTGATCCGGCTATCCGGGTCGATTCGGATCCCAAAACCAACCTTTCAAGGGCACCGAATATATATAAAAAATAACAATGCTTAAAGCCAGTCGAATTTTAATTTTTTCCCCAAATGGATCCCTTCCCAAATCCCTAAATGGACCCCTTCCAAAATCCCCAAGTTGATCCCTTTCTAAATCCCCAAATTTATCGCTTCCCAAATCCCCAAATGGACCCCTTCCCTAATCCCCAAATGGACCCCTTCCCTAATCCCCAAATGGATCACTTCCCAAATCCCCAAATTGATCCCTTCCCAAATCCCCAAATTGATCCCTTCTAAAATCCCAAAATGGATCCCTTCCAAAATCCCCAAATTGATCCCTTCCCAAATCCCAAAGTTGATCCCTTTTTCAAATCCCCAAATTGATCCCTTCCCGAATCCCCAAATTGATCCATTTCCAAAATCCCCAAAATGGATCCCTTCTAAAATCCCAAAATGGATCCTTCCAAAATCCCAAAATGGATCCCTTGCCAGATCCCTAAACTGATCCAATCATATGTCTGTGAATCTCAATATGTCGATATATGTCGACGCATGCTTACTTTCCAAAATCATCAAATTGATCCCAGATTAAGGTAGAATGAAGACCTTTCCAAACTATCTGTCATCTCTACTTCCATTCCTCTAATGGTGACTTTTCTTAGCATAGCAACAAGCAAGCAAAGTGAGACTTCTCAATCAGACTGGCACAATTGCGAGAGAGAATTTCGGAAGAGAAAGAATGCCCCCTTTGTCCCCTTTGACCTCGAAAACAACGAGACAACAATACAGAAAAATGTCGGAAAGAAGAAGAATTCAGAATTTGACATCTGAGTGCGGAAGGTCAGAAAGAACTGGGTTTAGGATAAGTGCAGCCTTTGGGAACAAGTTTTCAGTGTCTGTGCGCGGTTTAATGATTCTTAAGTCAGAGAGGCACAATTAACGAAATGTAAATACAGCACTGTATAATTAAACAAAGAATTGCAAACTTGTGTCTTTGTTTGAAAAAAAAATATCCGATGTCTTAAATAGTAAAATATCGAACAGATGAGTGAGTCACCGAGAGGTTTCGCAAAAATTTCTGGAATAAAAAAACTAATGCTCAACTGCGACACTTAAAGAAATGAAATTGATGAAACTTTTTGCCTTGCATACCGATGCTATTTTCAACACTTAAAATGACTTTTATGTACATAAAGTGAGTTTTAAAGTTCTCTGCATCTAAATTTTTTGCGCGATAAGTTTTGCGTCTCGTCACTAGCTGAAAAACTTTAGAATGTTTTACGTCACGTGACTAGATGTACTTTTAGAATGAGATTGTACGTCACGTGACTCGATGTACTTTTAGAATGAAGTCGTACGTCACGTGACTAGATGTACTTTTGAAATAAGGCTTTGCGTCACGTGACTTAATGGCCGTTTGGAATATGAAATGGTAATTCAGGGTGAGTGTGGCGTCCTGCCAGTCCATGGACTGAACAGCCGTACGCAGCCTTCAGATGCGCCGCGCAATAGCTGCGGCTGTGCTGTCGGCTGCAAATCTTGCCCGATTGGGGCAGGTGTAATCATTATTATTATTATTATTGTTGTTATTATTATTATCATTACTATAATTTTTAGAGTCGGATGACCTACCGCTCTGAAGATTACTACTTAAAGTAGCGAGCAGGATCACTTTAACCAACCAATAATTCTGCATTCCAGAACATTTTCTACTACATGCGTCGTGAACGTCGGATGAGCCTGCGCGTCGTCTCTGGCGTGAACGATTCAACCTCCGAGTTGAACGCCGACAATTCGTCCAGAACAAGCTGGCGGCGTTCCCTGATTGCCATGGTGACAAGCATGGCGAGGACATTGTCCGGGGCTAACATAGCCCAGGAGGATTCTGACGATGAAGTCGACGAAGGTCGCGCCGGCGAAGATGACTGAAATGTGGAATGAAGGCAAACTTCTGGTCGGGTGGTTAAATTTGGCAAAGGCGCCCCAAGTCTGTATTTTGCTTTGCAATCTTTTTAATTTTTTTCAAACTAATTGAAACTACTTTGTGTCTGTTGTTTGTTGTTTATTTTTCTTTGTCGTCAACAAGTTTTTTGTTAGTTTGATTGTGTTTACCTTAAGTTTCTCGAAGAAATACTTTTCTTATCATTAAATTTACTAAAGTTTATTTGTTGGCGTAAATTAGTTATAAAGTAGTCATTAGATATTCGCTGTGTGTGAATCACCTTTTCTTTAGAATAAGGCAGGTATGTCACGTGATGTATTGGACTTTCAGAGTGTCACGTGACTGCATAGTCTTATGCAGATGTACTTTTGGAATGAGATTTTACGTCGCGTGACTTGATATACTTTTGGGATGAGGTTTACGTCGCGTGACTTGATGTACTTTTGGGATGAGGTTTACGTCGCGTGACTTGATGTACTTTTGGGATGAGGTTTTACGTCACGTGACTAGATATACTTTTGGGATGAGGTTTACGTCGCGTGACTTGATGTACTTTTGGGATGAGGTTTACGTCGCGTGACTTGATGTACTTTTGGGATGAGGTTTACGTCGCGTGACTTGATGTACTTTTGGGATGAGGTTTACGTCGCGTGACTTGATGTACTTTTGGAATAAGGCTCGGCGTCACGTGACTAGACACCTTGGAATTCAACACTATTTTCTCATTTAGAACAAAGACAGCATCTCACTTGACCATTTGATGGTTGTTTGTCTAGTTACCATGTCAACGGAAGACATCGGAGTAAAATGCATCATTAGTTCACAGGAATTTATATTCAAGTCGACCGTTATTCATTAGTCATTTGTAATATTACCAATTCATGTTGTACTATAATTTCATTTTGTCGGAAAAATTCACGGTAGTGTTTTTCATAGTCACCGAATTTCATTTTTTAACAAAAACTTTATTTTGATTCGCAAAATTACTAGTTCGTTATTCTACTGTTCAACAGCCCAGGGATAATTTTGGCCATTGTGCGTTTAACTTTTAGGGACTAACTGGTATTACATTGCCTGCTTCAAGCAGCCTCAATTTTCATCGTTAAGGATCACATTGGCGCATTTTAGAGTTTCAACAAGCGTTTTTAAGTTCATTGAAAATATTCATTTCGCTGAGATTATTTTGATTTTGTAAGTTGATAAAGTCATCAAAAAAGCACTTTTCTTGCTATTCAAATTTATAATTTAAGCAGCTCTGAGAATTCACAAGATTTTTGTGAGACAAACTTGAAATAGAGTTTTAACTGTTTGATGGCAAACAAGCTCGATGAACTTTTGTGTCCTTGACTTTTAGCATAATTCGGGTGAGGAGAGAGGAGAGAGAGGACAGAGAGGGTTAAAGGAGAGAGAGAGAGGAGAAAGATGGTTAAAGGACAGAGAGGGTTAAAGGAGAGAGAGGGTTAAAGGACAGAGAGGGTTAAAGGAGAGAGAGGGTTAAAGGAGAGAGAGGGTTAAAGGAGAGAGAGGGTTAAAGGACAGAGAGGGTTAAAGGACAGAGAGAGGGTTAAAGGAGAGAGAGGGTTCAAGGAGAGAGAGGGTTCAAGGAGAGAGAGGGTTAAAGGACAGAGAGAGGGTTAAAGGACAGAGGGTTAAAGGACAGAGGGTTAAAGGAGAGAGAGGGTTAAAGGAGAGAGAGGGTTAAAGGACAGAGAGAGGGTTAAAGGACAGAGGGTTAAAGGAGAGAGAGGGTTAAAGGACAGAGGGTTAAAGGACAGAGGGTTAAAGGAGAGAGAGGGTTAAAGGAGAGAGAGAGAGGGTTAAAGGAGAGAGAGAGGGTTAAAGGAGAGAGAGGGTTAAAGGAGAGAGAGGGTTAAAAGACAGAGACGGTTAAAGGAGAGAGAGGGTTAAAGGATAAAGTGGGTTAAAGGAGAGAGAGAGGGTTAAATGAGAGAGAGGGTTAAAGGAGAGAGAGGGTTAAATGAGACAGTGAGAGAGGGCAGAGGGTGAGAAGAAAATGCGAGTTGAGAGAGGTAAGTCAAAGATAAGAAAGAAAATCCTCACAGCACACGGCATTTATATAGTTGAGTACAAATTTAGCAGCTGTGGCTATCTGGTGCAGAACTTACTTCGAATCTAGTTTCTATTGTTCTGCTTTGGCCTGGAAAAAAGTTCTCGCTAGTAAAGAAGCGAGGGAAGTTTGCTTAAGTTTGCTTGGTGGTAAAGTTTCTTTAGGTTTAAAAAGACAATTCAGCCAGCAAATAGCTCTAGCAATAAATTGTCGCAGGGAAATTTTTATTAGCATTTTATTTCATATTCACATATTGAAAGACTTGACACTCAAGAGGCTTGCTTTAGTTGGTGCGACAAAAATTGTTTTGTGAATATCATAAATTTTCTATGACGAGTTCCATGATGAATGCCACTTAGCATTCGCGAAGTGGACTGGGGTGTTTCAAAAAATGCTTGCTTGCACTTCCCTTGAAATTAAAGTGCTTAGGAGAGAGTCAGTGAGAGTCAGAGTGAGTCAGAGAGGGTCAGAGAGAGTCAGAGAGGGTCAGAGAGTCAGAGAGAATTAGAGAGAGTCAGAGAGAGTCAGAGAGAGTCAGAGAGAGTCTGAGAGAGTCAGAGAGGGTCAGAGAGAGTCTGAGAGAGTCTGAGAGAGTCAGAGAGGGTCAGAGAGAGTCTGAGAGAGTCAGAGAGAGTCTGAGAGAGTCAGAGAGAGTCAGAGAGGGTCAGAGAGAGTCAGAGAGAGTCTGAGAGAGTCTGAGAGAGTCAGAGAGAGTCAGAGAGGGTCAGAGAGAGTCAGAGAGATTCAGAGAGAGTCGGAGAGAGTCAGAGAGAGTCTGAGAGAGTCAGAGAGGGTCAGAGAGAGTCAGAGAGAGTCAGAGAGAATTAGAGAGAGCCAGAGAGAGTCAGAGAGAATTAGAGAGGGTCAGAGAGAATTAGAGAGAGCCAGAGAGAGTCAGAGAGAGTCAGAGAGAATTAGAGAGAGTCAGAGAGAGTCTGAGAGAGTCAGAGAAGAGTCAGAGAGAGTCTGAGAGAGTCAGAGAGGGTCAGAGAGAGTCTGAGAGAGTCGGAGAGAGTCAGAGAGAGTCTGAGAGAGTCAGAGAGAGTCAGAGAGAGTCAGAGAGTGTGTCTGAGAGAGTCAGAGAGAGTCAGAGAGTGTGTCAGAGAGGGTCAGAGAGAGTCAGAGAGGGTCAGAGAGAGTCAGAGAGAGTCAGAGAGAGTCAGAGAGAGTCTGAGAGAGTCAGAGAGAGTCAGAGAGAGTCAGAGAGAGTCAGAGAGATTCAGAGAGAGTCGGAGAGAGTCAGAGAGAGTCTGAGAGAGTCAGAGAGGGTCAGAGAGAGTCAGAGAGAGTCAGAGAGAATTAGAGAGAGCCAGAGAGAGTCAGAGAGGGTCAGAGAGAGTCAGAGAGGGTCAGAGAGAGTCAGAGAGAGTCAGAGAGTGTGTCTGAGAGAGTCAGAGAGAGTCAGAGAGTGTGTCAGAGAGGGTCAGAGAGAGTCAGAGAGGGTCAGAGAGAGTCAGAGAGAGTCAGAGAGAGTCAGAGAGAGTCTGAGAGAGTCAGAGAGAGTCAGAGAGGGTCAGAGAGAGTCAGAGAGATTCAGAGAGAGTCGGAGAGAGTCAGAGAGAGTCTGAGAGAGTCAGAGAGGGTCAGAGAGAGTCAGAGAGAGTCAGAGAGAATTAGAGAGAGCCAGAGAGAGTCAGAGAGAATTAGAGAGGGTCAGAGAGAATTAGAGAGAGCCAGAGAGAGTCAGAGAGAGAGTCAGAGAGAGTCAGAGAGAATTAGAGAGAGTCAGAGAGAGTCTGAGAGAGTCAGAGAGAGTCAGAGAGAGTCTGAGAGAGTCAGAGAGGGTCAGAGAGAGTCTGAGAGAGTCGGAGAGAGTCAGAGAGAGTCTGAGAGAGTCAGAGAGAGTCAGAGAGAGTCAGAGAGAGTCAGAGAGAGTCGGAGAGGGTCAGAGAGGGTCGGAGAGAGTCAGAGAGGGTCAGAGAGAGTCTGAGAGAGTCGGAGAGAGTCAGAGAGAGTCTGAGAGAGTCAGAGAGGGTCAGAGAGAGTCGGAGAGAGTCAGAGAGGGTCAGAGAGAGTCTGAGAGAGTCGGAGAGAGTCTGAGAGAGTCTGAGAGAGTCAGAGAGGATCAGAGAGAGTCGGAGAGAGTCAGAGAGGGTCAGAGAGAGTCAGAGAGGGTCAGAGAGAGTCGGAGAGAGTCAGAGAGGGTCAGAGAGAGTCTGAGAGAGTCAGAGAGAGTCTGAGAGAGTCAGAGAGAGTCAGAGAGGGTCAGAGAGAGTCTGAGAGAGTCAGAGAGGGTCAGAGAGAGTCTGAGAGAGTCAGAGAGAGTCAGAGAGAGTCTGAGATAGTCAGAGAGAGTCTGAGAGAGTCTGAGAGAGTCAGAGAGAGTCAGAGAGGGTCAGAGAGAGTCAGAGAGATTCAGAGAGAGTCGGAGAGAGTCAGAGAGAGTCTGAGAGAGTCAGAGAGGGTCAGAGAGAGTCAGAGAGAGTCAGAGAGGGTCAGAGAGAGTCTGAGAGAGTCGGAGAGAGTCAGAGAGGGTCAGAGAGAATTAGAGAGGGTCAGAGAGAATTAGAGAGAGCCAGAGAGAGTCAGAGAGAGTCAGAGAGAATTAGAGAGAGTCAGAGAGAGTCTGAGAGAGTCAGAGAGAGTCAGAGAGAGTCGGAGAGAGTCAGAGAGGGTCAGAGAGAGTCTGAGAGAGTCGGAGAGAGTCAGAGAGGGTCAGAGAGTGTGTCAGAGAGAGTCGGAGAGAGTCAGAGAGGGTCAGTAAGATACGGCCTATTTAAAAAGTTGGCCTAGTTGAGGGGAATTACAGTGTAGTGAGGTAGCCTTTGAATTAATCATTCACCACAATAGCTACCCAGCAGTCCATTCCTTGTGCTCTCCTGCTCAATTGCTAATCTATAGACTCACCTCAATGGCGCACACACACCCAAACATGTCATCCCCATGGGCTGTCTGCCCGTCCAGCCCTAGAGTATTCCAGTTTATACTCAGATAGAAAGGTAAGGAGAAAGAGACAGGGAGAGAGCAAATACATCATCGTTAGTTTGAGCAGTCGGACAATGAGCAGTTGTGCAAAGATAAGGAGAGCATGGACACTCGTTGGACTGCCAAATGCAGAGTAGATTGTCCAGCCAGAGCCTATCAAATTGTCTCTGGGCTCTCCGATTAAGCTGCTCAGATTTGGCTCAATCCACCCATCCAGCACTTCTTAGGCGTCACGCCCAATGTTAGATGTTTTATCCAGCAGACTTCCACCTTTGGCCTGTTCCATCGCCGAGAAAAAACAGCATTTTCTCCACAATTGTGTCGTTTATAACTTGTAGGAATAAAAGCGAATAGATTACAATACAAACACTTCTATCCAAACTCGTTCTGTCTTTCCATTTCTCTACAATCTTTCTCTGTCTCAACTCTAATTGTATAAGTACTCAAGCCAAACTACTAGAAAAAACTGAGAGACAAGCCAACAGCGGAAACATCTAAACTGAAATATCTCGAGCCCTTCTAACGCCCACACAATATTTACTGACTGCTCGCAAAAAAGCAATAGTTTTGAACTCATAGTTCAGCTTTGATCATGGCAGCCAGAAAACTAGCCAGAGCTCCGTTGCCACCGCAGCAGCAGCAGCAGCAGCGACTGCGCAATGGTCAAGATGAGATCGCCAGCACCATGAACTTCGGCATCGAGAGCAGCAGCGACGGTGGCAGCGAGGTAACGGACGCAGTTGTGCAGCTGAAAAGACAGAATGAGTTTTCTGCTCGCGGAGCTGTTACTGACGTCCAACAGACACGGCCTAGTCAACTACAGCAGCAGCAGCAGCAGCAGCAGCAGCAGCCAGTGCGTCTGAGAAGAACGGCCTACTTGCCTAACAAGGCACCGCCTCCGCCGCCACCACCGCCGCCGCAACCGCAGATTCAACCGACGGGTCCCCATCAAGGTCCTGACCAGCAGCGTCCAAGCAGTACTATTGTGCACCAGACAGTGTACACCAGATCGAAGGAGCCGGCCACTATCAGCCGATTGACGAATCCATTCGCTCCAACTCCGAGGCCGAACAGTCAGCAAGTTTGGGCGGGCAACAATGGCGGTAATCTGTCGCACAGGTCGTCAGGAAGTCGGCAAAGTCTTAACTCTTTCGGTGGCGGCGGCGGCGGCGGCAGTGGCAATCATAGTGGGCACACTTTGAAGGGCCGCTTGTCGAACCTGTTTCGACGGAAGAGTCGCAAGCCTTTGCCGCAGCAACAGCAGCAGCAGCAGCAATGGGTGGGTAATCAAACTCTGTGGCAGCAGCAGCAGCAGCAGCAGCAGCAGCGTCAGAGGAGACACTCGGGTGGTTCTGCACCCGCTGGTGCTTACATGAACGGTCAAGGGCAGCATCAGCAGCAGCTTCAGCTAGCCAGTCGCAAAAATCTGCACACTTTCACATACACGGATGCCAAAATCTACAACCCGAACAACGCTGTGCATTTCGCAGCTCCATTGACACAGACTCCGCGCCTGACTAGCCCGCCGTCAACTCCAGGTGTGCGCGGCATGAAAAGCCCTGCTCCGCCACCCCCACTGACGAACTCTTCGCATGTCAACAGTGCAGTTGACGATCAATCAGTTGACGACCAAGCCACCAGCTCTCGCAATCCGGTTTGGTGGAACATGCGCACAATGGGCGCTACAAGGAGTGCGTACAGTACCGATGTACTTCTGGTAAAAAATGCCGAACCGGCGCCTGATTATGAGACAGAGACCACGCGATTCTGATTTACTTTCTATGTTCAGGTGCTTTTGTCTCAATTTGCAGTATATGAAAACTGGCATCGTATGTTAATATGTATGCACTTTATGAAAAGGGGAATCCAGATATGTGAAAAGACACGCATTACCTGCGTGATCACTCTGCTAAGTAACGCTTCAAGGTCACATTGGTCAGTCATTTTCCGTTTGAATGCTCAAGGTCACATTTGCCAAGCCACGAGAGACTTTCGTGTCTTGTTAAACGATCAAGCTGTACTTTTAACATTTTGCACTTTTAAAACAATTGTACATTAACTTTTATATATCGAAAACTAACTGATGTTAAATGTATTTTATTATCATCGGATAGCTTAGATTAAGATTGAGCCCAATATTTCGTGTTTTTCATACACCATTCATTGTTCCACCATTTGCTTACAAACATAAATAATTAGTAAATATATGTTTTAACAATGTAAATTAACAATCTATTTTACTACCTCGAAAATTTAGATAAGAAATATAATTTAAGAACCATGAAAAACAATAAAGACGAACACGGATCGAAGTCCAATCGATTAGTTTTCTGAATAAAAAGAAAAGGTTACAATTGTCAGTCAGTCAGTCATAAACTGTTAGTCTTGCAAGCATTGCAGAACAGATTTTGGTCTAGCAGCTTTATTATATTTTTGTGCATTGTTTGTCTCGCTTTCACTAATGTGTGTAGCAAAGGGACAAAGACTTGATGAAGAAAATCGACAGGTGATAAAAACTGGAAAATCAATGAGAAAGATGGACAGGCAGGTAGAAAAACAAATTGCACTTTGATGCTTTAGATCGACTGACTTCTTTGAACATCAAGTAAAGACAGGGAACTATTTTAGTAAATAGTAAAATAAAAAGTTATTGCAAAGCCAATTTTTTTAAACTATACAAAGCAAGCAAAACAAGCGGAGACTAGACCAAGACAGAGCAGTCAGTCTGTTTAAAAAAAAACATTTTTTTAATTCGAAGATTGTTTAAATTGTGAATATTCAAAGTTTCTTGCTTATTAACGAAAGTTTTTTGAAGCTTTTGCGAATGAAAAAATGGGATTAAAAATAGCGTTAAATGAAAAATCTTCAATCCACACAGGCATGTACAGTTGTGCTTGCGTGTGAAGCAACAAGCTCGCTGTTTTAGTCTTATTTACTCTCGTGGTCTCTTCCACTGTTAGCAACGATTGGCTAGCGTATCTAGCTTATTTTCTAACCCAATTATCGTCGCTGATAGGCTGCGCGAGCTTCAGCCTAACTCCATTTTCTATCTCTAACTAGTAGCTGATTGGCTAGACAAGTTTTATTTTAACCCAAGCTTTCTAATCCCTCCTCGCTGATTGGCTAGACAAACATTTTTTTCAAACCCTACTTTCTAGCCCTCGACCGTCACTCATTGGCTAGACGAGTTTATTTTAGATTTTTATAAAAAAAAATATGCGAGTCCTCAAGAGAAATCCCTATCCGGAAAGATTACCGGAGCCCACAGAGTCCAGACGTAGAGCAGAGCGCACAACCAGGCGGAGACGGTCTTAATCCACAGAGCCGCTTCGTTAGTTTGCATCGACTGCAGATTCGAGCTCGGGCTATACCAGTTTGTCAGCGTCATCATGACGTAAAGAGTGGCTAAAGCCATCATGAAGTGCAGCATGCTGTAGGAATAAGCCACTTCCTCTTCTTCGTCGTTGACAACAACTTGATCTTGATATTCTTGAGCCTTCGATTCAATTTTGCCGTCGTTATCATTTGCCTGCACATTAGAAAATACATATAAATTATATCAACTCTTAATGACAGGAATGATTACTCTTTATTACATACTACTTATCAGTAGGCTAGGTAGCATACAAGAAAAACAAAAGGTTTGTATATATTCCGTAAAATTTTTAATTCAGCAATTCGCTTGGAAGCAATATTTTCTGCAACATGCATTAATGATGACATTAAACGGTATTAATGTATTTCTTACATCAACAGACTCCAAAAGTATTGGCTTGTCCATGTTGTCATTGGCCTAAAATCGACAGGTAAATTTTTTTTTGTTCAAAAAGTTATTAATAAACTTAACAAATAACACACAAAACAGAGAGATACATCGAAACAGAATAATTAATAGCATAATAAAACAGAACTGAGAACGTTGTTTTGTAATAATTAAACGACCTGGATAGTTGAATCATGGGATTGAGGAATCATGGGATTGAGGAATCATGGGATTGAGGAATCATGGGATTGAGGAATCCTGGGATTGAGGAATTCTGGGATTGAGAAATCCTGGGATTGAGAAATCCTGGGATTGAGAAATCCTGGGATTGAGGAATTCTGGGATTGAGAAATCCTGGGATTGAGAAATCCTGGGAGTGAGAAATCCTGGGATGAGAAATCAGTGGATCTCGAAACTCTAAAGGATTTTTCTTTCTAGGCCAAAAAGACGGATTTCTAGGATACATCAATAAACAAAGTACTTTTTGGGAAACATGATGAAACCGAATCAAAATAAAGCATCTGTCTTCTATTCTCACATTCATATCCAAGCGACCAACGCTGCTGTGAGCGGAAGTGCGCAGAATCGAGTAGAGCACGGCCACCATGAATACAAACAATGTGGCCCAGGTCTGAGGTTCGAATCCCATAGAAACGGAAGTCTGACTATCAGTGCCGCTAGGCTTTCCATCTTTATCTGGCAGCCTTCTGGTGTAATTGCTGATTGATAGGGACGGATTACAGGCGGGCAGAGTGCTGGAACTCACGGCGGACCAGGTCAGGTACATGATGTACAAAGAGATCAGTCCGCCCTGCAGCAGGCCGGAGCGCTGGCGTTCCTGAACAGCCGGCAGGACCGAGGTTCCGCTGGCGATGATGCAGAGAATGAGGTTCACGGAGATCAGGGCCCGGTTGGTTGCACACTCAGCTGCAATTGAATCATGGGCGCATGGCATTGATTGTGTGGAGTTAGATCGCTTCCTAAATGCTGCGTACAGTCTGTGGACTGTGGACAATGTGAGCTCAGGAGTCAACGGAGTGGGCAGAATTGCCGCCTCGCTGGCTGCGAGTCTAGTTTCACCAAAATAGAAGACACAAATTGTCTTCCTTCAGCTAAGATACGAACTCCCGACGCTCAGGTCAGAATTTCAAAGCTCCCTGTGGGTCACAAAGTAAAGTAAAAATAGCTCAAAGCCTCACGATTGGCTCCGTAGTAGACAAACAGAAGCACAGTGAGTGTGACAGCTGCGGCGTAGAATATACTGGTGAAAAACATTAGTCCGCAGTAGTACCACTTGCTGTCAGACTCTTCATAGCCTTGAGTCCATCGCTCGTTCCAGCAATGTGCAAAGTCGATAAGCAGCACCAGCTGGATGATGATGAATAGCAGGCTGCCGCACATGCCGAAGATCATCCACAGGGTGGCAAACTCGCTGCTCGACGGAATGTAAAATGCGCCAACCCAGAGTAGGACTAGGGCCAATAGTTTGAAGAACCAGAAGCCGTTGTGAATTATGGCGCGAATGTCCCTGCGACAGAGAAGAAGTTTTAGGGATGCAGTGAGTGTGAAGGGATGCAGGGAGTGTGAGGGGATGAAGGGAGTGTGAAGGGATGCAGGGAGTGTGAAGGGATGCAGGGAGTGTGAAGGGATGCAGGGAGCGTGAGGGGATGAAGGGAGTGTGAAGGGATGCAGGGAGTGTGAAGGGATGCAGGGAGTGTGAAGGGATGCAGGGAGTGTGAAGGGATCCAGGGCGTGTGAAGGGATGCAGGGAGTGTGAGGGGATGCAGGGCGTGTGAAGGGATGCAGGGAGTGTGAAGGCATGCAGGGAGTGTGAAGGGATGCAGGGAGTGTGAAGGGATGCAGGGAGTGTGAGGGGATGAAGGGAGTGTGAAGGGATGCAGGGAGTGTGAAGGGATGCAGGGAGTGTGAAGGCATGCAGGGAGTGTGAAGGGATGCAGGGAGTGTGAAGGGATGCAGGGAGTGTGAGGGGATGAAGGGAGTGTGAAGGGATGCAGGGAGTGTGAAGGGATGCAGGGAGTGTGAGGGGATGAAGGGAGTGTGAAGGGATGCAGGGAGTGTGAGGGGATGAAGGGAGTGTGAAGGGATGCAGGGAGTGTGAAGGGATGCAGGGAGTGTGAAGGGATGCAGGGAGTGTGAAGGGATGCAGGGAGTGTGAGGGGATGAAGGGAGTGTGAAGGGATGCAGGGAGTGTGAAGGGATGCAGGGAGTGTGAAGGGATGCAGGGAGTGTGAAGGGATGCAGGGAGTGTGAGGGGATGAAGGGAGTGTGAAGGGATGCAGGGAGTGTGAAGGGATGCAGGGAGTGTGAAGGGATGCAGGGCGTGTGAAGGGATGCAGGGAGTGTGAAGGGATGCAGGGAGTGTGAAGGGATGCAGGGAGTGTGAGGGGATGAAGGGAGTGTGAAGGGATGCAGGGAGTGTGAAGGCATGCAGGGAGTGTGAAGGGATGCAGGGAGTGTGAAGGGATGCAGGGAGTGTGAGGGGATGCAGGGAGTGTGAGGGGATGCAGGGCGTGTGAAGGGATGCAGGGAGTGTGAAGGCATGCAGGGAGTGTGAAGGGATGCAGGGAGTGTGAAGGGATGCAGGGAGTGTGAGGGGATGAAGGGAGTGTGAAGGGATGCAGGGAGTGTGAAGGGATGCAGGGAGTGTGAAGGGATGCAGGGAGTGTGAGGGGATGAAGGGAGTGTGAAGGGATGCAGGGAGTGTGAGGGGATGAAGGGAGTGTGAAGGGATGCAGGGAGTGTGAAGGGATGCAGGGAGTGTGAGGGGATGAAGGGAGTGTGAAGGGATGCAGGGAGTGTGAAGGGATTATGGAATAAGATTAAGACTTAAAAGTTCGCTACAAACCTCAACTGGAAAGACCACTCACTTGCTGTTAGAGACTTGAATAGTGATAAGCGACATCAGCACAAAAAAGATGGTGGCGCCAAACTCGATTCGATAGACAGCCTGGTAGCCCAGCACCAGTTCGCAGTTGAGGCCGCTGCTGAGTCCCGTGTCCAGTTGGCCTATTTTGGTGTGAATTTTGTAGGTGTCGCAGAGAGCAGGCACCTTAGACAGCAGAACCCTAGAACCTGGTGCCAGCATTATACAACTCAGAACAGTGCTCAGCAGGAAAATGGCTGAGTACATTAGCCTACTAGAGGTGGAGCTGCGACACGCAGGCAGGCATGAGCAGCATAGACTGGCTGCCGAAGAGCAGAAGCAGCAAGCTAGGGTACCAACACAGCAGCCCATGATTCAGTTCGTGCACTCTTGCTTGTTTGCAGCTTAACAAAAATGTTGACACAATTTTGTTGGCAGTGCTAGCTATATTTCTGAAAATGTCTTTATAATTTTTCAGGCATCATACACAAATGTATATATATATATAAATATAAAACTAATCAATCTTTATAAAAATCAAAAGTTCAAATGCTTTACAAAAATTCTAAATTTTCCAAATAAAGCAATATTGAAAATACATAGACTGATATATGAATTTGGAGACATACACAGTGCTTTAATTCTTGATTATTAATTATTTGACATACTCATGTTTATTGTTTAATTAGTTTTACATAAAAATTCTAATCACCTGTTACACACATGTTATTTTGCTGATTAAAACCATGATCTAGATCTGGAATGCAAAATTTAATATGAAGTAATAAGTAAAGTACAATGCTCGCTGGGCACAGAAACTAGGTTTGTTATATCTGCTCCAGTTTGGCAATTTTTAGTGGTCAAGAACTTTTACTGATAAAAACTATGATATTTGTTGTATTTGCAAGTTGCATACAATCAATAGAATCTAGATCAGATTTTTAAAGAAAATCTTATTTAATTTAAAAAGATCATATTGGTCCTTCAAATTAAAATGATAACAAAGGTAACAATAAAATTCTGAAGGCTAAACTATATTTCTCAGAAAGATAATTTTACACACAAAGAAACAAACTACTAATTATATATAAATAATTTAGTCAGAGAGACAGACACATGAAAAATATTTTGTATAAGAGTACCTGAAACTTTTGTTACGACAAAATGGTTTGTTGGTTTGTAAAGTTTAAATAATTAAATAAAAGTGATATTGTCGACAGCGCTAGCTAACCGGACAGCGCCAAGCTGTTTTTGTAAGAAACACAGGCTATTTTGAGAAAGCGCGTCAACTAAAATCGGTTAAACTGATTAAAACAAAACTGTTTTAAGACTGGTCCTAGTTACACAAGTGAATTCGCTTCTGTGTATGTCAAAAAAACATATTTCATCATATGTCATACTTTTGTAAATATATAAATTATGCATAGAAAACTGTTAGTGCTAGTCGTAATAGGTTGACTAAAAAAATTAAAACCCTGTCTTTCGTTTTTTGGCGTTTTTTTACTCTCGAGACGCATTTCACTCTCGTCTGTCAGAACAGAGTTAATAGCAGTATTATATATCTTTCGCATTATACTTCGCGTTATATAAATTGATATCCTTGCTTGCTTTCCATGCCGAAAATGCATTTTATATAGTTCGATACTACATTTTCTAGTTTCTAAAACCACATTGTCTTTCGACCATTGTCCCCGCTTTCCATTATCGCAAAAAGGTGCCAGTTTTTATACCTTATATTTGTTTACTATAATACAAAATACTATTTCTAATCTCTACTTTACGCCCTTATGAAACTAATTTACATTTACAATTTACAATTCGCAAGGCGCTGAGTTATCGGGTGGTGGGTCGGGAGCGGAGTTGCCACTCAGAATTTAGGAAGGGGCGTCGATTGTGGCGTGAAGGCTTAGTCTTTGGTTTTGATCTGTATATGACTCGATTATAACGAGTTGATTAATTACACATGCGTCATCTAAAAACGTCAATATGCTTTGCCCCCCAAACCGATTCTACTAGCTATATATACTATAAAAAGTGTGAAGTAGTAAAAAATTCAGCTTTTTAAATAATTTAAATCGATTGTTTTTAGAATTTTATTTAGAAAAAATTGAAAAAAATGATTCGAATTTCAAACAAGAAATGCGAGCTTACTCTACGTGCACATCATATAATAAATCAGAAGACAATTCAGTAGATTGTTTTAAAATTATTAACGACGAAGAAGAGAAAATCACTTATGCTAGTCAGTTAAAGTACATCTGGGAGCTTTGCTCGTTCCCAGCGCCGAGAATGAATTCTAGAATTTCAAATACGAAGACAATTGGGTCATATGTAAGAATTCCAATAGACTTGATGAAGAGAGATATAGTTTCTGGCGAAAACTTCGCTAGCCAGAAAACACAAAACTACTGGGTCACATCAGATCATTTTCAGTACCAGTAAATGAGCAAACGATCATAAATGGGATTTAAAAATGCATTCACAACGTGCGTAACTCACATCAGCTTAGAAAGGACTTAAAAGGCTTTTGTCGAGCATCATTCAATCCACCTGAAGGTTTTTGTCTAACATCATTCAATCCACCTGAAGGTTTTTGTCTACCTGACAAGGCCACCTGAAGGTGTTTGTCTAACATAATTCAATCCACCTGAAGGTGTTTGTCTAACATCATTCAATCCACCTGAAGGTTTCTGTCTAACATAATTCAATCCACCTGAAGGTGTTTGTCTACCTGACAAGGCCACCTGAAGGTGTTTGTCTAACATAATTCAATCCACCTGAAGGTGTTTGTCTAACATCATTCAATCCACCTGAAGGTTTCTGTCTAACATAATTCAATCCACCTGAAGGTTTCTGTCTAACATAATTCAATCCACCTGAAGGTTTTTGTCTAACATAATTCAATCCACCTGAAGGTTTCCGTCTAACATAATTCAATCCACCTGAAGGTTTTTGTCTAACATAATTCAATCCACCTGAAGGTTTCCGTCTAACATAATTCAATCCACCTGAAGGTTTTTGTCTAACATAATTCAATCCACCTGAAGGTTTCCGTCTAACATAATTCAATCCACCTGAAGGTGTTTGTCTAACATCATTCAATCCACCTGAAGGTTTCTGTCTAACATAATTCAATCCACCTGAAGGTTTCCGTCTAACATAATTCAATCCACCTGAAGGTTTTTGTCTAACATAATTCAATCCACCTGAAGGTTTCCGTCTAACATAATTCAATCCACCTGAAGGTTTTTGTCTAACATAATTCAATCCACCTGAAGGTTTCCGTCTAACATAATTCAATCCACCTGAAGGTTTCTGTCTAACATAATTCAATCCACCTGAAGGTTTCCGTCTCACATAATTCAATCCACCTGAAGGTGTTTGTCTAACATCATTCAATCCACCTGAAGGTTTCTGTCTAACATCATTCAATCCACCTGAAGGTTTTTTTCTAACATCATTCAATCCACCTGAAGGTTTCTGTCTAACATCTGATGATATTTTCAATTCCACTCAGGATGCCAGAAATATTCTTGCGCAAAATATGATTCTCAGACTTATGTATTCTCAGATCTCAGACTATCAGAAAAAAGTTGCACAGAATCAGTTTTTCAGCGATTATAGACGTAAATGTAGTTCCTACCGGCGTTGTTATCCCAGAATGTCTGGCCCGCTGCCGTATACTTCAGCGCTATTTCAAAGCCAGCAGCAAGCGGCGGCAGTCGCAGCCTAGTCCGGAACCTGTCCTCCCCGGTTTGCAGTGTACCGCAATGGCGCAACTCCCAGTCGGACTGGTGTCGCCAATTGTCGAAAGTCACCCTGGCTGTGACGCACTTTTCAGTGGCCAAGTTCAACACTAGAACGGTTAGGTCGACGATAGGAGGATCAGAAAAGAATTTGACACTCTCCAATGAGACAGGGCGACCGGAAACTGCAGGACTTCGCGTCAGATCCCAAGGTGTTATTGATGACCAGTTCAGATCTTCAGTCTGCTGAAGAGAGGCCACGGCCATTGGTGACGGCGTCAGTGACAAAGACTGCGACAGAGACTCAGTACCGGTGGCGAACAGGCGGCCCTTGTTGAGTTCGCTGTTCTCAGCGACGTCACTAGTTAGACAGAGGCCGCTGAGCAGGTCGGACATTGTCAGGGCGTTGCTGGGACCACCGGCTGCGACGGCTGAGACGTCCACAGTGGCGACAGCTTTCATTGGCGGCTCAAACTGAAAATATTTTGAAATGCCTCTTGAGCGGAAGGCATATTGGGAGACGGTGTGGGATCAGTCTGGGGTCAGCAATGCCAGGGATTCGGCGAGGGAGTGCGCTGCTGTGGATTTTCGGATCGGGATCTGAAAAATCGGGAATCAAAATCGGGTTGAACTAGTTTAAAGGGCCAATCAAGAGCATCTGCATTCTGACCTCAAACAGCCAGTCGTCATAGTCGAATCCAGGTGCAAATATCGGCACAGATGAAGCTCCAGCAATGAGCATCACCGATGCCAGATCGAAGCCCAGAGCGTCTGCGAATCGAACTCGCTTTCTCAGTCTCACCGGACAGTCCATAGATTCTGTGACGTCAGTTTTCGTTGATCCCCGTCTAGCTGCTTTCTGCGCTGTCGGTGGTGGTGGCGGTGGTCGATGCTGTTGCTGCTGCTGCTCTTGCTGATGATGCTGTTGAGCACTCCATCGCCTGTTGCCAAGGCTATCCGGTAGGTCGTTTCTTCTAAAAGAAAACTCGTGATCACGCATTGTTGTTGGTCCTGATCGAGTCCTGCGAACCGGCGGTCGTTGATGCGTGAGCTCATTGTCCAGGTAGTAGCTCCACTGGCCGCCGCTAATTGTCGGTGACACAGCCGGTTGCATTAGTTCACCACAGAAATTGGGCAAAAAGCCAGCAGCGATAGCTGTGCTGTTCGCGTCACCACAGATGCTGCTGGCTACTGCTGCTGCTCCTGCTGCTGTGGACTGGGGATTGAAAAGAATAAGGCATGAACTTTAAAACTGATCATAATAAATAATATTAATTTATTACACCTGCCCCGATGTTCAGCCGACAGCACAGCCGCAGCTATTGTGCAGCGCATCTGATGGCTGCGTACAGCTGTTCAGTCCATGGACTGAGTGGACGCCACCCCCAACCTCAATTACCCCAGCTGATGCTGGTACCCATTTAACCCATGGGTGAACTGAATCAATGCAGAGTTAAGTGTCTGGCTAAATGACACAAAACCGTTCCAGTGGAGTCGGGAATCGAACCCAGACCA
The DNA here is from genome assembly GCA_950097015.1 of Macrostomum hystrix. NCBI lineage: Eukaryota > Metazoa > Platyhelminthes > Macrostomidae > Macrostomum > Macrostomum hystrix. The sequence continues at coordinate 12,796,388 of CATNEN010000003.1, forward strand.
ATTAGGGATAAACAAGCGTTACCTTTAGTTCAGGAGTGCATTGCACTAGCTGCAGCTGAGGCATCGATCCTGCAGCAGACTGTGGCTGCTGCTGTTGCTGCTGCTGCTGCTGCTGCTGGTGCTGGTTCTTTCCCTGCAGCCTGACGCCGACAAGAGAGGCACTCGAAGACGAAGCCAACGGCGACGGAAACTCAACATCTTCAGCATCACCGTCGTCGTTCTGTCCGTAGCCGTAGCCGCTATAGTCAAGCGGGCGAATTGACGACGCAGCTGTTGTCGTCACAGTAGAGGAAGCAACGGCGAGCAATTGACATTGGTTGGAGTCGCTGTACACAGCCGGCGAAGGCGATGATGGCGACTGCGATTGGCAGCTCTCGTTGCCCAGAGTGCGTTCGAGATCAACGCCGAGAAGGCCGCACTGGTTGCCTCCGGCAGCGCCAGGTCCGAAGGCAGCAGTGGCAGCCATGGATGATGCGGAAGCCTCTAGCGACAGGGGACTGTTGCTGGCAGTCAGGAATTGTGCCTCGTCATCTGTGTCCGAGGCATAGCAGCAACCGCAGCAGCCGTTGTCGCTGCCAGCATCAGTTGTCGCCGCAATTCGACAATTCGACAAATGATTGAGCTGCTGGTGCTGATGGCGCTGCTGCTGATGAAGTTGAATCTCTTCGCAACAGCTGTGAAATGAAGCATCGTCCGCCATGCTTATGAAGAGATTATCGCTAGGTGAAATTCTAAACAAGATTTTCAACTTTCGTGTGACTTTGTGTTGCCGATATAAAACAAATTTCAATCAACAAGGCTAGCTGAATGGCAGATGCGGAGTGGGTGGCTGCCAAGTCGGCCACGATTGGTCGCAAGAGGTGAGGCAGGAGAGCGGGGGTTGGCCAGCAGCGATCGATGAGTGTACATGCTCGTGAACGTTCATTCCATCTTATCGTCTCGCATTTGTCTCGTATTTTTATTTCATCAAATTTTTTTGCGCTTTAATGAATGAATTTGCTCATAAATATTTTAGCGCGAAAATATGCTTCTGCAATGCAATACTCGTTCGATTTATTAATGGAACCATAAAATTTTCTTTTTGAAGGGGTTTAGGTCATTCGGTAAGAATCCAGCGAATCCACAAAATGCACTAGGAATTGTGGCAGAAAAAACTGCTGTTGCATTTCCATGAAGGTGATTCATAAATTTTAAAAATGTATATTTTCTCACACCTCTAAAAGCGTAATTGCTGATAAAATGGGTTCAGAAGTGTTTGCAAAGTCCAGATTGTTAATCACTATGCATTGTATTTTAATTAGCTTTCCTGCCAAAAGCTTATACAAAGGCGTGTTGACTAATAAATAGAATATAAATCAATTAGCAGCTTTGCTGTGGATTCTCTCTGTAAGATTAACTGGGAACCGCACAGATGGCTGACACTGGTGGGTGTGTTATCAACGTGTTGGAGAATAAATAAATGTTGGTCAAGCTCCCAACTAGCTGGCTCTCTACTCACAAGCGCAAGTTTTGAACCTTCTTTAAAAGCTCATCGGTAACCTTAGAGTTAGATTAAAAGTACATTACAACACCGCAATGAAGCTACTTCTCATTGCTGTATTCGTTTGCCTTTCGGCGGCTTCCAACGCAGGTAAGACTTACAATTTTATTCTCTCTTAATTCATTAACTCGCTTTGATAAGGTCGTCAGGAACTTTCAGATTTTCTAGAATCCCAAAAACTCAAAACTGGGACTTGGAGATCCAATATAACTCTACTGGGATTTGAAGGTCCCATAGAATCCTACTGGGATTTGAAGGTCCCATAGAATCCTACTGGGATTTGAAGGTCCCATAGAATCCTACTGGGATTTGAAGGTCCCATAGAATCCTACTGGGATTTGGAGATCCCATAGAATCCCTGTGGTTAGTGGTTCGAAACTCAAACTTCTGCGATAAGACCGATCGCCAACTCCAAACCACTGTCGCCGCACTTCGATTCTCCCAGACCGTCGGCACGAGCGCGATGCCATCAGCTTCCTCAACGGCCGAATCCCGGAGCTGCGCGCCAAGCAGCCACCGAGCGGCGCCGCCTGGACCAACGCCATGTACAAGATCGTCAGGGAGCTGGACGAGAGTGACGAATTTCGCGACGTTCTGAACGCCAAGCGCGAGTCGATCGAAGCCGAAGCGGTTGCGGAGCCCGTGTCCTTTAACTGCCAGCTGACCCGCTCGCCAACCAAGCCGACCTCCGTGCACAAGCTGCGTCCAGCTGACATCGACGTCATCGGCGCCCTGGGCGACTCGCTGACTGCCGCCAACGGAGCTCTGGCAACCTCCGTCCTTGGCCTGCTGACTGAGTACCGCGGCTACGCCTGGAGGTGCGAATGAGTCCTTTTACCTGTTGACGGATGAGTCATTGTACCTGTTGACGGATGAGTCATTGTACCTGTTGACGGATGAGTCATTGTACCTGTTGACGGATGAGTCATTGTACCTGTTGACGGATGAGTCATTGTACCTGTTGACGGATGAGTCATTGTACCTGTTGACGGATGAGTCATTTTATTAGTCTACGGATGAGTAACTTCACCAAACTGAAAATTTGTCACTTGCTAGACTTAATAGACTAAAATGAACGAATGTCCTACTTTGTATTATTTGCAGCATCGGTGGTCAGGTGTCCCTCAGCCAGCACACCACTCTCGCTAGTGAGTAAATAAGAAAACTAAACTTGAAAGATACATGAGGTTTTGCAGTACTATCTGAATATTTGTATTTATACTTAAAAATCGAAATCGTTTCAGACATTATCAAGCACCACAACACCAATCTGTACGGTCACTCCACTGGCTCCGGAAGTGTGAGCAATCGCAACACTGTGCTCAACGTTGCCGAGCCCGGCAAGGTTGCCTCGTGAGTAACCACATTAATCCCTATAGCTTCATTTCCCAGCTGTAAAAATAGGCGGCCTTTCTAGTCCATGGACTGAACAGCCGTACACAGTCTGTGCCAAGTAGTGTATGGTCTAGGGGGTGAGTGGCATAGCGATCTAACGCAACTGCCTCTCGCACCATGATCCCTGAGCTCGATGCCGCGTCGAGGAGCGGATTCATTTGGAGCGCAGCCGCGGAGAGAAGGCTCTCGTTGAGAAGGCACAGTGAGAGTGAACACTGCATGACGATAAGAAAGTCAGATGATGTGCCATTGCCTGCCGCCCTCCTGCAATTATTTTACTATTATTATAGTCTATGGCAAGTGTCACACACACACACACACTCATTGCAGCCACATGCCCGGCCAGGCTAAGTCTCTGGTTGACAAGATGAAGGCCGACACTAAGGTGAATTTCGCCAACGATTGGAAGCTGATCACACTTTTCATTGGTGGCAACGATGTCTGCAACTACTGCAAGGACAAGGCAAGCAGATCCACTCTTATAGACTTCCTAAACTGTCTATTTTCCTAAAACTGTCGAACTATTTGAGCAATTTTTTTCCCAAAACAGAATGTGTACAGCGCAGATAACTACATCAAGCACATCCGTGACGCCTTGGACTATCTCCACGCCAACGTGCCCAAGGCCTTTGTCAACGTAGTCGAAGTGCTGGACGTCTCCCTGGTGAAGGAGCTGAAGGACGGCAGCTCGCTTTGCAATGTTCTGCAGGGCTCCCTGCTCTGCCGCTGCGGCGCCTTCCCCCAGAACGAGGCCGAAGAGCGCGACGTCAAGACCATCGTCGCGCAGTACCAGACCCGGCTGCGCCAGCTCATCGATTCTGGTCGCTACGACACTCGCGACGACTTCACCGTGGTCAACCAGCCATTCCTGAGGAACAGTGTGCCGCCTAAGATCAATGTGAGACTGTTGGATGCAAGGGAGGGCTGTAGGTACTGGCACATCAATTGGTGGCAGTAGACACTGAGCAAGTAGGTACGAGGTGCATTCAAAAAGTTCTTTTCGGTCCTTTGGCATTGTTTTGTAAATGACACACAGATCAAAATTTTTTCGAATGCTGCAAGTTAAGTTTATGGCCTAAACCTTCCTGAGTTTTTAAGCCTTAGCTGGTGACTGTGTCTGAGCTACAAGCAATTTTTTAAGCTACCCTTCTATTTCTTGGCCATGGCAGAATCTTTTTCAAAGCAAGACGTTCGGAGCTTGATGAAGTTCCAATTCCTGCAAGGAAAGAAACCTCCGGAGATGTTTAGAGAGCTTCAGCAAGTGTTTGGTGACAGTGCACCAACTGAACAGACTGTTCGAAAGTGGTTCCGGTTGTTCGCTGAAGGCAGAGAGAGCGTCGAGGACAACGAACGCTCTGGAAGACCGATGACTGCCACCAACGAGACCGTGGTGAAGAAAGTGCAGGAGCTCCTGGATGATGATCGCAGACTGACTTGCGAAGAGCTGTCAGAAGATGTCGGAGTGTCAGTTGGCAGTGTGCACACCATTCTGACAGAGCGTCTCAACCTGCAGAAGAAATTCAGCAAGTGGGTGCCACACCTGCTGACAGGTGAGCAGACGATGCAACGTGCTCTGGCCGCCACCAACCACCTGCGCCGTTTCCAGCGAGAAGGAGAGAATTTTCTTTCGAGAATCGTTGCCGGAGATGAAACATGGGTTTATAGCTGGGATCCGGAGACAAAGGCCCAGTCTGCTGAATGGCTTCCAGCCGATTCTCCAAGGCCTCAGAAGGCCATCAGGAAGCAGGGTGCATTGAAGATCATGCACGTCATGTTTTTTGATGTCCAGGGAATTCTGCTGAACTGGGCAGTCCCACATGGAACAACTGTGAATGGGGACTATTATAGATGGATTCTGCAAGAGAAGCTGCGCCCGGCGATTCGAAAGAAGCGCCCTGGTTTGCTGGAGTCTGGTGTGATCTTGCTGCATGACAATGCGCCGGCTCATCGCAAGCACAATGTTGTCGAACTCCTGAGCGGTTGGGGCTGGGAAGTGCTGCAACATCCGCCCTACTCGCCCGATTTGTCACCCTGTGACTTCTTCCTATTCCCATCTGTGAAGAAGCACCTTCGGGGCATTCGATTCGACAGCGTCGAGCACATCAAAGCTGCTTGCCAAGGTGCGGTGCGTGAAACGGACGCGAGAGGCGTGGGTACTGGAATCAGAGGTCTGGTGCATCGCTGGCAGAAGTGCAAGGACATTGGCGGTGAATATGTTGAGTGACCGAATGACATTGAATGACCTAAACATGTTTTCATTGTTCCATACGTTTTTTGTTAATTTTTGCTGAGCACCGAAAAGAACTTTTTGAATGCACCTCGTAATTCATTCCGCTGACTCCTGAACACACACTCACACAGGTTTGTACATCTGCCCTGACTTTCTCATCGTCAGTGCAGTGCAGTGCCTTGGAGGTTGGCCCTCAAGGCCGTAAATTGCACAACAAGCCCCCCAAGCCTTCTCTCCGTGACTGTGCCCCAAAACAAATGTGGCCTCGCCGCGGAATCGAGCTCAGGGACCTGGGTACCTGACGAGAAAAAATTATTGAAGAAGATGATGAAAGTGATTAGAGTTGTACAATTTAAGATCTTTCAATTCACTCTGCTACGCCATTCACTTTCCACCGTCGTCAGGGCAAGTACGACCAGTCCTACTTTGCTCCTGACTGCTTCCACTTCAGCAAGAAGGGTCACGATGAGAGCGCCAAGGGTCTGTGGAACAACATGGTGCGTATCGCTTGGAACTAATTGATTTTAGTTTTTCAAAATTAAATATGCTATTTTATTTTATAAATTTATCCACCGAATTCAGATTGAGCCCATTGGACAGAAGTCGACCCAGTGGAGTCCAGGAGGCCCATTCAAGTGCCCCACTTCCGTGAGTCGGATTGTTTTTAAAATGATTCTTTATGGCTAAAACTCAATCACTAAGAACGATCCAACATCGTCGTCACTATAATTTCATTCAACTAGCGACAACTTTAGAGTCTATGGTAAAAAGTATTTTATCTCATCACAATATCTTTGTCTATGGTCAAAAGCCGTTTAGCTCACTATAGCTCATCTTAATGATCAGTATATTAGGCTAATTATTATGAGGGTTAGAGATCCTCAATGACAAATTTCCCTACTTCCAAAACCTTTTAAACAGACTCGCCCCTACCTGTCGACGAAGAAGAACTGAACTGATCTGCTGAATTCACCAGCGACAATTAAGTGTGGTTCTGGCTGTTGCACTGCCACAGTTATTTTAACCATAAATTCGAAATTGGAAATAAACGGTTGTACTTAATCAGATGACCATTTGTTCGAAACACTAAAATAAACGTTCGTAACTGCGCCTAAAAAGTTTTATCTCAATTATGATTCACACAGCTTCACAATCTCGTTTTGTTTTGCTTTTTTCTATTTCACAAAACGAATATTCAAATTATATGTGTGCATACGATTTAAATAATATTATCTGGTGGTTTTCGACTACAGCCTTGGAGATCGGTTTGCTAACGGTTAAAAGTAACTGAATCGAATGCCAGTGGGCGAATGCCAATCGCTGACACGAATTACAATTAATGACGTTTAAGCACTCAAGACCAATTATTGAGTGGCATTGAATTAAAGGGTTTAATTCTGGAGCCACGACAATATAGAGAATGCATTAAAAGCGTTCATTTTAACGACTCGATGTCGCTAATTGCTTAAAAGCATTTAATGGTACAATTTTTTTGCACTACGAGCGTATTTCTTGGTATAATAAAAGATTTTCAATGACGCCTGCAAAGCTTGGGTATCAATTTTATTGTTACCATAGACGTTTTTGCCCAAGCTATACTTTCAGAGTCAAAGACGGGGGTGTGGGGCAGAGCCCCCACTTCGGGGTGCCATAGACATTTTAGTCTCCGTAGCAAACCTCCGTAGAGAATTAGCAAACCGTAAGCCATTCCTATTGGTCGATGCCTTTTTGCGGGCGGTTAATGGCTATTAGTCTGGCTTTGTGTTTAGTGCAAAACACAATGGCTTTGTGTTTTAGTCTGTGTATCAAAAGCGAGGGACAGAGTAAGATGGGGGTGTGGCCCACTTCAAACCATAGACAAAAATGTTTGACTATTCTTGTGGTCTACTAATGTGGTCTACTAAACTTTAGTCTATAAAACAGATCGAGTGACATTAACAAGCAAAAGGACATTAACTCGCATTCTACGCGCGTCAAAATGTCACCAAAAGTACATAGCAATGTATCATTTTTGTCATTGCACTTGTTTTAAAATAATTGTGTATGGGTGGAGCCGAGCAGCCAATTAATAATTTAACACCCACTTAAAATCGTTTTCAATGACATAGAACGGCTTTGGCTTTGTTGACATTCGAATCACATCGAACAGGTAACACCTCTGACTTTCGGATGGAAAGTTCGAAGTTCCCGTTCTGGCACCAGTCTGTGGAGGTCAATTTGTGACTGGATAGTCAAGCCCCGGGGTGTGAGTATAGTAGGCCTACAGTGATTCGTTCATGCAATAAACGGGCTGTCTGTCTTTTCTGGTAGCAATCTTGGTTGTAGCGTTAGCCTCGGCGGAATCGGAATTCGTTTGATGCCGCGGCGGAGGCACAACTGCCTGTCACTGTTGGGGTACATAAAGGGGCGTCAGCAACGAATACAACGAATACGTCGACGTATATTTCCGCCTCGGTGGATCGGACACTGCGCACCTCCAGCTGCGTCAGCTAGCCCTTGGAACAGCGAAGTTATCAGCTGAAGTCATCAGCTTTACCGCTTTTGGTTGCGATGGACCAAATGTTTTAAATTTAGAGTACACACTGAAGTGAAATTCTGCTGCTGCTTTTCCTGGTCGCTGGCAGATTCTAGACAAGCTAGACAAGATTCTTTGATGGGAGGCTGGGCAGTCGTACGAGCTTGTGGCGGCCGCGCAACTGCTGACGGACACATCGGCGCTTCGGCGACGCTGGCGGAGTGTCTGGATGGTCACGAGCACCGTTAATTGGCTTATGTTTAAAAGACTGGGCGTCGACTTCCTCATTGCTTTTAAGTACGATGACCTTCGTAATGACGCACTCTATCTGTGTCGACCTCATTGCTGCGTTGATTGTACTACACTACTATAGGACCGCACCTCAAGCTGGCTTTGGGGCCGCCTAGCTCTTCAGAAGTTTTGTAGGCCGCTGCCATTATTATATGCATTGCTTTGGGAAGCTTCGGCAATCTTTATAACTAGCTTGCTAATACTATATACTTCCTACGTGCCATGGAGATTGCGAGCGGGATTAGAGGGAGCTACGAAATTATGTTTTCACATAATTGCAAAAATAAACCAAGAAATTAAGTGTCCTAAACAAGAAATAGTTAATAAATAAAAAATGTATCAAAATAGATAATAGAGTTAATAAATAGATATTATCGTTCAGTTTTGGACGTACACCCCGGTTGGACCACTTCATGGCTTATTCGTGAATTCGACCAGATATTGTCGAAGCTAGAGTCTTTTGCGTCTCCAAAATTGGTCTGACGACAGCTATTAGTTGCTGAGCAACATCTAACTGAGCACTGCATTACATATTTACACATTACGCACTACAAATTTTTGTTAATTTGTTGATTATCGTGATTTCTTAGTATTGTTTTGTTTTAACCGTTACAATTAGTCCAAGAATTTAAATGGGTCTCATTCAGAGTTTTCTTCTTTAACATTTAACATTAAATAATATATCTGAGTTTATCACGATTCACGTTCATTGCCATAGCATTAGCCCCTGCCTGAGCCAATATCCCGATTAGTATTTTCTGTTTTCTTTTCTCTTTTAAATGATACTATACTTGATTTAAGCAAATTTAAAATAACTATTTGGCTTGGCTCTTACATACTTGACTGTTTTTCTAGTGCTTGCCTTCCTCAATGCTTTATAATCAATCTAAAAAGCATTTAGGCTTAATAAATCGATGTTTTAATTATTTTTTTAAATATAATTACCACTATGTTTATTTCTTTTTTATGAATGTGGTGTATTCAAACTATACTCTATTGATTATTGTATAATTATGTTTGTTTGTTTACATAAACAAATATGATTTATGAAGTTCTGCTTATTGGCCCTATTTTAGTATTTGATTTTAAGCTTGGCGAGGGTACAGGCTGCATGCCCAGATATGCCCTAGCCAGAATATAAGTTTTTGTGAGTTGGCAGATATTTCTAGGCCTAAAAATATTGCTAAAGTCTCAACTCTACAAGAGTTACTCTTGCCTAGGTTGGGCTGAGCCAGATGTAAATATGCCCATCTTCACAGGATTCACAGGTAGGGTAGGCCTTACTAGGTAGGCCAGGTTGTTCAAAATGAAATGCTCTGTATTCTATAGAATCCTAGTCATTTTGTCATGTAGTTTTTTATCAAATGACATCTAGCCAAAAATGTTGTTGTGAGTGTTAACAACCAAGAGATCAAGAGGAATACTTATTTGTGTTTGGTTATAGGTGTCAGCCAATTATTAAGCCTAAGTACCACAAACAGAGCCAAAAGCAATTATATAATATGATTAACTGCCTTTGGTCACTTTGTCATATACCAATAAAGGCACTACAAAATTGTCTAAATTACTATCTATACATACCAACATTTATTTATGGAATATTCCATTGCTAAAGTTACATGACTTTGTGCCGCAGATCAGAAAGTTGCATAGTATATTTTTTTGTCGGTACATGATAGTGCACATCTGAGCATACCACTGGGCACTTAGCACTTGGCTGTAATACATAAATGTGCAACACCCGACCCACTCGGCCGAACCGGCTGGGTGAAACAAGGGCCAAGCAAGCCTGTAGGTTGCAAAAACCAATCGACCAAGTGCAAAAAAATCAAAGGGGGGACCAATGGACAAAAAATGAAAGCGTGAAGAAAAGGAAAAAGGGGAGAAAAAAGAGAGCAAACTAAGTTGTAAATAGAGCAAAAACTAAGTTGCATGGCCGGCTAAGATTTGGGAGGTTGCACATGTATGTTGTAATATATACCAATATAAGCTAGTACAAGACTATGCTGTAGGTTGATAGCTTATAGCTACACAATTATTCAACTGTTTTTCCAACCTGGATTACTAGGTTTACACAAAAGGCTTCTTGAACTTTCTGTATTGAGTTTTTTAGCTAAGGTTATAGATACACCAGGAAAAATATAACTAAGACTTGTGTTAACAAAAATGTAGTTTTTTTATTGAGTAAACTCTTATTCTATAAAGTATTTAAAATAATTCTGGCTTTAAAATGAAATTCCAAATTTGTTGACTTATTATGATCTGTTTTTTAGCTTTTAGTCTATACCTTTAAAATAATTATTTGTAAAGGAGTTGGTACAAAATGTAGGCCAAAAAGGTAGTGTAACTTTACCAACATAAATATTTTTAACAAACAACTCAACAAAAGACCATAAGCTTCATTGCAAGAAGCTGGTTTTTGCAATCATTCATCATCATTATTGTGGTGATGATTCCCATAATTTTTTGTGCCTACAAAAGCCCTTAGACCCATCCTAATTTAAGTTAAATCTATCTTTTATAGGTCCCTATGTCTCAATTTTAATCCTATTTAATATTTATTATTCCCCCACAAATGAAATATCCTACCAAAACCCCTGATGCCTTATGTCTATCTAAGTGTTGCAAGCTGTGATATCAAAGCCATTCCAGAGAAAATAGTTGTAGAGTACTAGACTAGACCAGTTGTAGTTCTAGTCCCACACTAGGGAAATTAATAAATTATCATTTGACATTGCAGATCTGCTTAGATTCGCCATGTCGCTCATCATCCCAGCTTCCTTTAAGCACATTATTCGCATCTCGAACACCAACATTGATGGCAAGGTGATGGCTCGCACTGCCCTGACCTCAATCAAGGGTGTAGGCAGGCGCTACGCCGATTTAGTTGCTAAGCGCGCCGGTATCAGCCGCGATCGTCGCGCCGGCCAGCTAAGCGACGATGAAATCGAGCAACTCGTGACCATCATTATGAATCCCCAGCAGTTTAAAATCCCTCACTGGGTGCTGAACAGACAGAAGGACATCAAGGATATGAAGCATCGACACGCTATCGGCAACCAGCTCGATACGAAATTGCGCGAAGATTTGGAACGCCTCAAACGCGTCCGGGCCCACCGCGGCCTGCGCCACTTCTGGAGCCTTCGCGTCCGCGGCCAGCACACCAAAACTACTGGACGACGCGGTCGCACTGTCGGTGTGTCCAAGAAGAAGTAGAATTACTGATAATAAAATCGTTTCTGAGTCCTCGGTTTTGTGTTGGGCTGGACATTGTGTTGGATTTCAACTGTGCTTCTGTTAGATTGGCACTCTAGTAGTAGAAGAATTGGAATAGTAACGAAATATAACGTTGACTAGATCCGGCTAATAATGGGATGAGATCATGCTTTTTCGTTGCCAAGCCTATGGATGCAAAATGCCTGTTTGGAATTGTGTCCGATGTCAATTTCTTTTTTTCAGATTTTGGGTCTGAATACACAGCTTTTGAAACTTGCTACTGTCACCCTACTTCTGGCACTCCTTTACTACTGTCACCCTACTTCGTCGGGGGCGAGTGGGTCAGCGGCTAACGTCGCTGCCTCGCACTCCAAAGGACGCTAGTTCGATTCACCCTTCAAGTCACGATTAATTTCGGGACTTGTTGGGGGGGTTTGGACAGTAGCGACCGGCGGAGGTGCACCATATTTCGTGCAATCAAAGCTTGAAATAATAGCTTCGCTCCTGCCTTCTGCGTGCCTGCTTGTTTGTGTTTGTGTTTGTGCGTTGGGCCGGGTGTGAGGCGTTGTATGGGGGGTGGGGCGGGTGTGCACCAGCCATGCGTGCTCTGAGCGGCGAGGTTTCACCAGCCGTCTGCGCGCGTGGCTTGGTCCTCTCGTCCCTACCCTTCAGGCATGTAAGTCCTCCCCTTGTTTGGTCAGCTCTGTGCGTGTACGGGCCTGGGGTGAGAGGCACTCCGGCTGCCGCCCCCTTCCCCGCTTGGCTTGCGGCTGTGTATGAGGTGCCTGTGTTCAGGGGTCTAGATGGCGCGATGGGCGACTCCCGCCTAGTTCGCCGGCCTGGGGGCATGCCGTTCCTGCGCTTGTGCGTCAAGTGCCCCAGGCCCCCCTGCAATTAAGTAAAAAGTCACCCTACTTCTGACACTCCTTTACTACTGTCACCCTACTTCTGACACTCCTTTACTACTGTCACCCTACTTCTGACACTCCTTTACTACTGTCACCCTACTTCTGACACTCCTTTACTACTGTCACCCTACTTCTGACACTCCTTTACTTCTGACACTTATTTACTTCTGACACTCCTTTTCTTCTGACACTTCTGACACTCCTTTACTTCTGACACTTCTGACACTCCTTTACTTCTGACACTTCTGACACTCCTTTACTACTGACACTCCTTTACTTCTGACACTTCTGACACTCCTTTACTACTGACACTCCTTTAATTCTGACACTTCTGACACTCCTTTACTACTGACATTCCTTTACTTCTGACACTTCTGACACTCCTTTACTTCTGACACTCCTTTACTACTGACACTCCTTTACTTCTGACACTTCTGACACTCCTTTACTTCTGACACTCCTTTACTTCTGACACTCTTTTTCTTCTGACACTCCTTTACTTCTGACACTTCTGACACTCCTTTACTTCTGACACTTCTGACACTCCTTTACTACTGACACTCTTTTACTACTGACACTCCTTTACTTCTGACACTCCTGACACTCCTTTACTACTGACACTCCTTTACTTCTGACACTTCTGACACTCCTTTACTACTGACACCCTACTTCTGACACTCCTTTACTTCTGACACTTCTGACACTCCTTTACTACTGACACCCTACTTTTGACACTCCTTTACTTCTGACACCTCTGACACTCCTTTACTACTGACACCCTACTTCTGACACTCCTTTACTTCTGACACTTCTGACACTCCTTTACTACTGTCACCCTACTTCTGACACTCCTTTACTACTGTCACCCTACTTCTGACACTCCTTTACTTCTGACACTCCTTTACTACTGTCACCCTACTTCTGACACTCCTTTACTTCTGACACTCCTTTACTTCTGACACTCCTTTACTTCTGACACTTCTGACACTCCTTTACTTCTGACACTCCTTTACTTCTGACACTCCTTTACTTCTGACACTCCTTTACTACTGACACTCCTTTGCTACTGACACTCCTTTGCTACTGACACTCCTTTGTTACTGACACTCCTTTGTTACTGACACTCCTTTGTTACTGACACTCCTTTGTTACTGACACTCCTTTGCTACTGACACCCCCACTTCTGACTTTAAAAGAAAGATTTAAGCTTTAAAACTGCGCTTGGCTACTGTGAGTAGTCGACATATTTTTAAGCAAATTAACGTAACTTTAGAAGTAAATCGTCCAATCAAAGTAATTTTGCCCCTGAATGTTACCCAAGTATTGCGGACCAGAGCTTGCCACTACAGAAGTGAGCATTGAAGGTTGGGATTGCAGTGCCAAGTCAATATTCAAGTAGATATCAATAGATTTCAAGGGCCAAAAATGTGCCATAGTAGCGATACAATACTATAGAGACAGTAACAATCCAAAACCCTTTAATGTTTGTTTTTTACAAACATTTAGTGACACTAGACCCGCAGTCAGCAAAGAATGCAATTCTGCCCATTTCGCTGACTCCTGAGCACACACTCACACCAGGTGTGTACATCTGCCCTGACTTTCTCATTGCCAAGCAGTGTACACTCTCACTGTGCCTTGGAGATTGGCCCTCTAGGTCGTAAATTGCACGACAAGCCCCCAAGGATAGAATCACAGAATATTTAAGGTTTTGCAGCAGCCTGGTTGAAGAGAAATGTATGATTTAGCTTTTTCTGTCAACACTGCAACGACAGGTTTATGCGCAGTTGATTTTCTGAGAATCAAAATATGCGTTCATTTTCCAATCGGCAATTCATCATTATTATTGTTTAACCTTTGATAAACTGCGCATAACTAAAAATGAAATCTAGACTTAAATTACAGGTATGAACTTATTTTTATGCTTACAGAATCCTGGCCTATATATACACCAGGGGTCGGCTAACTCCGGCCCGCGGGCCAGATGCGGCCCTCGAAGCTCCCAAATCCGGCCCGTTGCCCCTTCTGACATCTGCAGTGTCTTGTTTTATCTATCTCGTGCCTAATCTCTCCCGTGTCTAATCTCTCCCCTGTCTTATCTCTCCCGTGTCTCATCTCTCTCATGTCCCATCTTTCCTGTGTCTCATCTCTCCCGTGTCTAATCTCTCCCGTGTCTCATCTCTCCCGTGTCTCATCTCTCCCCTGCCTTATCTCTCCCGTGTCTTATCTCTCCCCTGTCTTATCTCTCCCGCGTGTCTCATCTCTCCCGTGTCTCATCTCTCCCGTGTCTAATCTCTCCCGTGTCTAATCTCTCCCCTGTCTTATCTCTCCCGTGTCTCATCTCTCCCGTGTCTCATCTCTCCCGTGTCTCATCTCTCCCGTGTCTCATCTCTCTCTGTCTCATCTCTCCCGTGTCTCATCTCTCCCGTATCTAATCTCTCCCGTGTCTAATCTCTCCCCTGTCTTATCTCTCCCGTGTCTAATCTCTCCCCTGTCTTATCTCTCCCGTGTCTCATCTCTCCCGTGTCTCATCTCTCCCTGTCTCATCTCTCCCGTGTCTCATCTCTCCCGTGTCTAATCTCTCCCCTGTCTTATCTCTCCCGTGTCTCATCTCTCCCGTGTCTCATCTCTCCCTGTCTCATCTCTCCCGTGTCTAATCTCTCCCCTGTCTTATCTCTCCCGTGTCTCATCTCTCCCGTGTCTCATCTCTCCCTGTCTCATCTCTCCCTGTCTCATCTCTCCCTGTCTTATCTCTCCCCTATCTCATATTTATACAGTCAATGCGGCCCGTTGTCGTCTTTTAGGTTCTCTCTTTGGCCCGCCAGTAAATAAGTTTGCCTACTCCTGATAATTTAATAAATTAATAATTGATTACACCTGCCCCAATTGGGTCAGATGTGCAGCCGACAGCACAGCCGCAGCTAATGCGCGGCGCATCTGAAGGCTGCGTACAGCTGTTCAGTCCATGGACTGGGGGGACGCCACTTCAATTATCCCAGCTGATGCTGGTACCCATTTAACAGCTGGGTGAACTGAAGCAATGCAGAGTTAAGTGTCTTGCTAAAGGACACAAATTGTTCCAGTTGTTCCAGTATCAAACACACTTAAAAATGAATGATTCAAAATTGCCTAACTGATATCTGTAATCTATCGGCAGAAACATGTTTATTTAGTAAGGTGCCTAGATCGAGAAAATCAAGCTTGCATAGGAGCGAAGTTATGTATTCTGTTTCGTTCAAAAGCGGAACTGTAATATATGGCTCCTATATGTGGTGCTATATGTGAAGATCTTATCTATTGAAGTAGCGGTGCATGACTGTAACAACACTAATAATATAAGAAGTATTATCGCACACCGCCCTATAGAATGTGTTACCGCAGTTCGCATTTTAAATTGTTGCTTATCTACCTCGTAGCTTGGAACATTGATTAATAGTCCCGGTGCGGGCTATAGGAAACTTGAGGAATGTTCCTCTTCAGTTCATGACCTACCATTCTTCCTTCTTATCTTCCTTCCTTCCTTTCTTCCCTCCCTTCCTTCCTTCCTCCCTTCCTTCCTTCCTTCCTTTCTTCCTCCCTTCCTTCCTTCCTCCCTTCCTTCCTTCCTTTCTTCCCTCCCTTCCTTCCTTCCTCCCTTCCTTCCTTCCTTCCTCCCTTCCTTCCTTTCTTCCCTCCCTTCCTTCCTTCCTCCCTTCCTTCCTTTCTTCCCTCCCTTCCTTCCTTCCTCCCTTCCTTCCTTCCTCCCTTCCTTCCTTTCTTCCCTCCCTTCCTTCCTTCCTCCCTTCCTTCCTTCCTCCCTTCCTTCCTTCCTTCCTTTCTTCCCTCCCTTCCTTCCTTCCTCCCTTCCTTCCTTCCTCCCTTCCTTCCTCCCTTCCTTCCTCCCTTCCTTCCTTCCTTCCTCCCTTCCTTCCTTTCTTCCCTCCCTTCCTTCCTTCCTTCCTCCCTTCCTTCCTTCCTTCCTCCCTTCCTTCCTTTCTTCCCTCCCTTCCTTCCTTCCTCCCTTCCTTCCTTCCTCCCT